>PVLD010005840.1:0-91279 GCA_004027595.1 Dinomys branickii | reverse complement strand
GGCATAGAGCTGGGTGTGGTGGGATGTGTACTGGCTGCTCTGGCTCCACCTTGCCTCCAGGTGCTGATTGGGAAGGTTGCTGCAGGGTGGGGACTCTGCTTCAGTGGCTGTTGCAACCTCTCATCCTCACACTGGATTTGACGACAGTTCCCAACCACCACTGCCTCTTTTCCTGGCTGCGCCCTCTCCTCTCCAGATCTGGACCAGCTCTTGGAACTCCACTCTCTCCTGGCCGAGTCGGGAAGCTTCCATGAGCGTGGGTCTCCGAAGCTGAAGCTGCGAGTGCTGAAACGAGGGCTTGGGCCAAGAGTGTGTTTGAAGCAGTGGCTTCCTCTTTCTCCGTCTCTTCTCCCTCCGACTGTGCCGTGGAGGCCCTCCGATTCTTTCCTCCAGGAGAGGTTTTGCTTGGTCTTTCCTAGGGCTTCAGTTCCCATTTCAGATCCTTCTTGGGTTCAGGGTACACACCTCTCTCCTTTCTGTCTTCATATTGCTATATTCCATTGTCTGGGTGGTAATCCTCTGGGAGGTTCTCTCTCTGCTGCCTACCCGGTCGCCATCTTCCCGGAAGTATCTGGCTTTATTCTAGAAAGATGAATCCAATTATGTATCTCTGCCAACTTTACTGTGGTAGTTCGCAAAGATCACTGAGAAGGGGGCCCTGTACATTTTGGCCTTAATTGGTCTGCAGGTATCCCTTCTTTCCAAGTTTTTATAAGCACTTAGGCTCTGGTACTGACCCCAGGTGTCCCCCTGGGCCAGGAGCTGGCAGGACTGTGTAAAGCACATTATAGATTTCCATAGCCTGTTGAACTTGGCCCAGATTAATGAGATACCATAAGAGCCTCGTGGTCTCTGCGTCTTCCATCATATCAGAGGATAGCAATGGCTGTCCTTGCCTCCCTATCAGCCCCTGGATTTCCCAAGGAGGCTTCAGACAAGTCTTTTTGGAGCCCTTTCCAATGCAAAACTGCAGCCTGCCTGCGAGGATGGACTGTCTCCCAGAGTTGTAGGATTTCCTGCCTATCTTTCCTGCCTATAGATGACTGACAATGCTACTTCCACCAGCAATTCAGATCTTGGAGGGACAGGGCACTGGTGTCCTGCCTGCTTGCATGGGCCTGGGAGGTCACTTGTTTATAAGAGTGGCTACTTTCTGGGCCAGTAGGCATCAAAGGAGCAGGGTTAATCGGAGTGCAAGTTTTTATCATAACCGCAGGGGTGTCTAAGAGCACAGCCTGGTACTTGGTAAGCTATTTGGCTGTTAACCACAAGTAACCTTTTGTCTCCAGTATAGCTCTGACCCGATGGGGAGTCAGGACTTCTAGTCTCTGTACCAAAGTTAACTTTGCAGCTTCTTCTGTTAGTACCGTGGCAAAGAATTCCTGATTAGGGGCCCCCTTTACCCCAACTATGTCTATACAGCTGGAGGAGGGTTTTCTAGAGAAGTATGTCAAAACAGAATGAAGTAATTGAATTGGCTCACCCGTGATGTTTAAGATTACCCAGGGTTCCTCAGAGGAGATGGTGATGTCCATGGTCAGGAGCATTGCAGGCTTTCCTGCGGTTTGTCAGTTGCCAGAGCAGGAAGTGATGGTTCTGGCTGGCCTAGCCCCTCTCTGGGAATGGGAACAGTCGAATCTGAATGCCGCAAGTCAGGCACAGTAGCTGCCTCACACACACACAGCAGGGCCCAGGCAGAGGCTTGGTGAAGTCGTGTGCCCAGTGTGCAGTCTTTTTCCACTTGAAGTAGGAACCTCAGTTGTCCTTGGGTTTTTTCCCTAGATGATCCAGGTGAGATTAAAGCATCACTACTTACAACAGCTGTAATCTTAGCCTCTTAGCTTTTTTCTTTTGTCTGTCCTCTGGGTCCCAATTGTTGAACACAGAAAAGGCCATGTTGGGCCACAGGTGTCTGTGGACCCATCTGAAGTTTTTGTAGCTTACACCAAATATCTGGGGCTTTTTGACAGATGGAATGATGTCCCACTAGTGCTTCTCCTTCTCTAGAAGGTGGCTCTATCTTTGCAGATTTGTGAAAGACTCTTTATCTCCCTGGTGAGAGCAGCTAGCATGTCAGACATCATCTTAGTTCCCTACCAGTATCACCGTCCCGGCTGGGTTCTGTGGAAGGTGGAATAAACTTTCCAGGGTGGTTTCTTTCCATTTTTAAAGCACACTGTCCATTTGCATAGTTCCCAGCCCTTATACATCTGTAACCAAAGAAGAGGGCCTGATTTATTGGCCTGTGGACACTGAGGAGGTGGAAGATACCTCTCACTATCATCCAACAGCTCGGAGACCCACAGCCCCTGAGAGACAAGTGAGGGTTCCAGGACAGGGCTGTCCTCTTAGTTAGTTTTGGGGCCTCTCCTGTGATAAAAAGCCATAAGGAATTTCCCACAGATATGCTATAACTGGAGAACAGTCGCATAGTTTAAAGTGCCATCCTGTCCTCATCTTTGACCACCTTCCAGTTTGTACTGACCCCAAGCTATATTGCAATAGTGGGTCAGCTGTTTCTTTTGTAGATTGTCAGGATCAAACCGCTCCTGTTCATCAAGAATACAGCTTAGTGGGGAAGGTGGTGAGGTCCACAAGGCTTCCCATTGGCTCAGCTTGAGGCCTTGGTCTCTGGTACCTAAGCTTTACTCCCGGCTGGCTATGCCAAAAATGTTATTGGGTAGCTCTTTCTAAATAAAAGCATCTCATCAGTTAATACCAGGCTTTGGGCTGCTTGCCTCTCCTTCCAAGTTGGATTCCAGAGTTGTTCTTATCTTGAGTAAAGAATGGAATGAGCAAAGAGCAGTGAAAAAGTTTATTTTAAAAAGTAAAAGGGCCAGGCGTGGTGGTGCATGCCTATAATCCAAGCACTTGGGAGGCTGAGGCAGGAGGATTATTGCAATTTTGAGGCCAGCCTGGGCTACAAAGTGAGCTTAAGTCCAGCCTGAACTGCATAGTGAGATCCTATCTCAAAAAGACCAGAAAAAAAAGAAAGAAAGAAAGAAAAGAAAGAAAAGAAAGCCGGGCATGGTGGCACATGGCTGTAACTCAAGAGGCTGAAGCAGGAGGATCATTGTGAATTTGAGGTCAGCCAGGCGGAACTACATAGCAAGACCCTCTTTCAAAAAAAGGAAGAAGAAGAAAATAAAAAGTAAAAGGGAAGAGTGAGGGAGAAACTGGCTCTGCAGAGTAAAAGAGGAAGAAGCAGATAAAAGGATGCCCTGGAGGAGGAAGGGAGCTTTGTGAGGAAAAGGGTGCCAGCCATGTCTATTTGTTTGTTTATTTATTTATTTATTTAAATGGAGGTCCTCCTCTGTTTAATGATATTCCAGGTTTGTTTTTTTTTTAGACAGGGTCTTGCAGTGTAGTTCAGGCTGGACTTGAACTCACTGTGTAGCCCAGGGTGGCCTCAAACTCATGGCAATCCTCTTGCCTCAGCCTCCCAAGTGCTGGGATTACAGGTGTGAACCACCATGCCTGGCACAGGGTTTTTAAAAGGAGAGTCTGAAGATCAGATTTGTGTTTTATAGAGGTGGCCCCTGCTGCACTGTGGAGACTGTGTTGGACGAGCAGCTAGGAGACACTTTAGAGGCCGAAGATGATGAGAGATTTGGGGTGGGGAGGGCAAACCAACAGGGCCTGCGATGGCGAGGCCAGGAGGCCTCCAGGGCTGGCTGGGGTGGCTGGGCAGAGGACGACACTGGCACTGGCTGGGGAACAGACTTGCAGGAGGCTCCAGGACAGAGGGCTCAGTTTTGAACTTGCTAGCCAAGGTGCCTGAAGGACACTGAGGTGGAGGATGCGCCAGTGGCTGGAGGTCCGAGGTGCAGGAGAGGCCATCAGTGCGGGCGCTGACAGCTCAGGCCCTGGAGGGGAGGAACACATGCCAGGGAGCAGACAAGGTCCAGACAGAGCCGGGGAGCCCCAACACTGTGGACAGAGGGCAAGCAGGGCCTGCAAAGGAGAGGGAGAACCTTCCGGGATAGGAAAGAGCCAGGAGAGAGAGGTACTCAGGCGTCCAAAGAGGACAGCGTGCAGGGGGCTCGTGCAGGTGCTGGAGGACCCTAGGGACTTGGACGGCTTTGAAAGCTGCTCCTGGGGCTTGGCAAGTGGGAGCCTTGGGAGAGCCTGTCAGACTGGAGGTGGGTAAGGGAGGCCAGGCTGGGCAAGAAGACACAAAGACAAGAGGCTGTGTGGAGCTGGGCTGGAACCCCATGAGAGGATGAGGCCAGACACCTGGGCAAGGTAGGTGGGGACAGGGAAGAGCTTTCGCTCTCTCCTCCCTGCAGGACCTCTGGCCCTCTTGGCTCCTGCCAGGACCCCTCATGGATTGTCTGCAGGCCCTCATGATGGGCTGGGCAGCGGGTGGGGAAGGCTTCCTCGGAGTGGGTAGAGTGTAGGGGCTGGAATAGTGCAGTGGAGGCGAGCAGATCCTGAGCTCCCTTCCAGAAGATTGAGGGACCAAGTCCTGGGATCTCCAGCCCAGTGGCCAAGAGACAGAACTGTCACTTCTAACCCCTTCCAGAGTCCACCCTCCATAACTTCTGGGCTAGGGTGTGACCCTGGCCCAAGCCAGACCCCAAAGAGCATTGGGAGATGCTTCAAGGCAGCCGCCAACAGGAAGAGCAAGGTATGATGGGAAGGGGCCAGGGATGCAGGCATAGTGTCCTGCCCTAGGTAGGTAGGTGGTCTTGGCACAGCTGCTGGGCCACAGCCAGGCCTTCTCCCACCTCCCCAGGCCCTGCTTGATATGCACATCAGAGGCTGGTGCCCTTTCTAAAACTGTTATTTGTACAGAAGCCCCAGGGAGCGGGAGTGAGGAAAGGTACTTGCTCTGCTCTCGCCTCCCTCCCACCACTTGCACTTGTGGGGAAATACCAAGCCCAGCTGGCTCCCTCGCTTCAGATGGGCAGACAAGAGCGCAGCACCTCCCTGGCACCTCAGGCACCTCACATGACCTCATCCTTCCCTGAGTTGCTCCTCAGCTCTGCTGGAGATGGCCTGACCTCTCTGAGTTTCCTGCTGCCCCCACCGGGCCTCTCAACCCCAGCCCTCTGCTCCCCTGTGCCTCCCCACAGAGCCAGAGCCTCCCCAGCTGTGACATATTTGCGCAGGCCTTCCCCACTCCCTTTCCAAGAATGGAGGCAGAACGGCAAAGTATTCCATCCCCTGGGCAGCTCCCACACGGTAGCTGTGCCCCGTAGGGCAAGAAAAGCCAGGGTGTGGCAAGCAGACTGCCGAGGCGGGCGGAGGGCTGGGAGGAAAGTGAGTGGGCTTTGGAGTCAGGGCTGCAGCCTGCAGGGCTGCTACCTTCCAGCCTGTGACCTTGACAGCAGTTTCCTGTCTATAAATGGAGGCGAGAATCCTGACCTCACAGGGTGGTAGGAGGACAAATGAAGGGGTCACCAAGAGTCCAGCACAATGTCTGGCATGTGGTAAATGCTTAAAGCAAGCTCCTCTGGTCTCTCCTGTTGGGGCTCTTAAGAAGAGCTGGGGTGAGAAACCAGGGCCCAGCCAGGGATCTAGCTCAGTGGCGCATCACCTGCCTGGCAAGCATGAGGCCCTGAGTTCAATTCCCAGTACCCAAGAGAGAATAAAGGAACCAGGTCTCGTGGAGAGAGTTCTCCAAGAGGCAAGGGGCAGCCGGGCATGGTGGCACACACCTGTGATCCCAGCACTGGGCGGCTGAGCAGGGCTTAGGTTAGTCCTGTCTCTCCCGGAGGGTGCGAGGGGAGCTCCTGCCAGAGCCCTGGGCCCCTCCAGTGCCGCTGCACCCTTGCTCCTAGCCTGGCCAGGGAGACCCCTTGGAACAGGACCCCTCAGGGGCGGGGGCGGGCTGTCTGGTGGGGAAGGTCTGGCGTGGTGGGGCTGCTGCTGGGCCTGTTACACTCCCTTCACCCAGGCTCCCCCAACTCATAATCCGATTTATATTCCTGCTCCCGCCTCTGGACCTGTCACCATGGCAACAGTTTTCTCAGTTGCACTTCATCAGCTTCTCTGCAAATCTTTTCTTCTGCCCCCTCCTTCAACCCCTTTCCCCTCCTCTAGCAGTCTGCTTTCCTGCAGGCCCACATGCTCACCTGTGTCTAGCTTTTGCCTCCCCCCGCCCATTCCTCTCTCTCCCTCTCCCTCAAGGCCTCCCTGCCTCCATCCAGATCGCCTTTCTGCAGCCCTCTCTCCTGTCTCTCCCTTCACCAGGGCTAGACTGAAGCAGCCAGCTGGAATCTGTTGGTCAGACCACAGCTTGTACCCCTTTTGGGATCGGGACAGAGAAGGAGGAATCCTGGGGGGACAGAGTGTGGTCCCCGGAAGGTCTGGACTGAAGAGGTCTGTGTCCAGTGAGTGGTAAATAGGTGGGAGTCAGCTCTGGCAGATCCGTTCTCTCTGACCAGGGAGCAGGCAAGGATGGGCAGGGACCTGAACACTGAGCAGCTTCTCCTCTGGGCCTAGTCAGAACCAACACGATTCTGCCCTGGCTGTGCCCTTCAGGGTCTCCTGCAGGGCACTTTCCTTGGTCTGCTTCCCAACTCACACTTGGGGACCTCCGCCAGTGCTCACAGCTACCACAGGTATTTGTTTTCCCCAAAAAACCTAACTTTGGCCCTGGCTCCTTCTTAAAAGTCCCAGTCAAACCTTTTCCCCTCTTCGCGGGTTGTATCCACTGGCATGCTCTCCACCATGCTCAATTCAAGGAGCCTCGACACGAGCCACCTTCCCCAAACCATCGCTGGTCTTTGTACTTCCCTGTCACTGCCCAGTGTAAAAGCTTTGGTGCTACCTGTTTGTATTGGCCTGTGGGGACTCACAATGTTTCCTGTTGTTTCCTGTTTCATAGGACCCAGAACGGTACCAGGATGCCAGGGAGCAGGTGTGTCTCTGCCACCCTCCAATCTAGCTAGACTCCAAGGTGTGCCAGTTCTCCTTGTGAGATGCCATTCGTGTCTGCTTCTGACCCTTTGCCATTCCATATGCCACCCTAGATCCAGCACCCAGCAAGCCATTAGTATAGTCCTAGAGGTGGATTTCTGACTTAGACTTTCACTAATGTATAAACCAGAAACCAGACCTGTGTTTTTGTTGTTGTTTTTTGTCTTTCTGAGACAGGGGGTCCCTATGCAGTCAGGCTGGCCTTGAGCCCACTTTGTAGCCCAGGCTGGTCTCAAACTCACAACGATCCTCCTGCCTTATCCCCCACCTGGCTTATTCTGAGCCTTCTTGTTTTCTTATTCTTACATCTTCCTCTTGAGGCCCATGAGGATCTGATCCTGCACCACCAACAGCACTTCTCCCGCCAGGTGTGGTCACATGCCTGTATCCCAGCACTTGGAAGGCTGAGGCAGGAGGATTGTTGTGAGTTCCAGACCAGCCTGGGCTACAAAGTGAGCTCAAGGCCAGCCAGAACTACATAGTGAGACCCTGTATCAAAAAGGCCAAAAACAAACAAAACCAACCAACCAAACAAAAAAACAGTACTTCTCCCATGCGTGCCTCGCTATTTCTCAGTGTGACATGACTTGGTGTTGACCAGAGGGCATACTGTGCTTTATGGGCTTGGTCCTGTTTAATAGTTTTATCAACAGCTTATGTGAAGATGTAATATAATGTACAAGCCTGGAGGGATCTAAGATCACAGACATTAAAATATTGCCATTAAAAGGAAGGATACAGATCAGAAAATCAGTTCCTAGGGAAGGAGAGGGGAGGTGACTTTCTCCAGAATGAGGGAAGAAAAGAGGAAAAGAAAAACCCCGAGAGGCTGTACCTGTCCACTTCACAGGGAGGTGGCAGTGGGTGGCCAGGGAGGTGGGAAGCTCTGTGGACTGCAGAAAGCAGGTGGGTCGATTTGGAGCCCTAAGAGGGACTGTAACTGCTTGCTACAAGGGAACCAAAGCAGAAGGGGTGGGGATGGGAACGTGGACATGTGTAGCTGTAGGTTCTGAACTGAACTACCTCCTATGGTAGAAGGAAAAACTGAAATTCCTTTTTTTCCCAATCCTTTACTTTTGAATATAAAAAAGGAATTTATTTGGGGTTTTGTCTTGTTTTTGTTTTGAGACAGGGTCTTATTATGTCCTTTGGGCTGGCCTTGAGCTTACTATGTAGCCCAGGGTGGCCTCAAACTGGAAGTGATCCTCCTGCTTCAGCCTCCCAGGTGCTAGGATTGCAGGTGTGTGCCACACACCTGTCTATTGTGGATTGTAGGGGCCCAGAATATTTTTAGTCCTGGCACTTTCACAGGACCTAGTATGATACCAGGGAATCGGGGCCCCAGGAAGCAGCCCCTTCGTCCCTGCAGATGGAGCACACATGGTCTCGAGGCGGTGGGAACCTGCAGAGACAGAGACATTAGATCTATTCCCTTCATCAGAGCTGCACCTTTAACCATGCTTTCTAACCTCGACTTCAAGTGGCCAGTGCCCCAGGAGTTAGAATAGGTTATGGGTCTTGTCAGATGAAGAACGGGAGCCTTAGGGAAATGAATCAGTTTGCTGGAAATCACTGAGCAGGTTTTAGGCCTGGCTCGGACTCTGACTCTGCCTGGCCCAAGACTTCATCTGCAACTCCAGGATGCCTTTTTAGAATGAGCCAGAGAGCTACACAGATATAAATAGGGTTATGCAGCGAGAAAGGGCCACCCAGGAGCCAGGAGTTCTCCGCCACCCTTTGGGCTCTGGGGGATGTCCAGATAAGGAGGCCAAGCCTGCCTTTCTCCATCTTCTGGCCTTGCAGGGAAATGAGCCAGAAACAGGGAAGAGGTCCAGTGGAAAGTTGGAAAGCAGCGCTGCAGTGGTACTGTGGAAAGTCTGGGTGGGGGATTAGAAGGCTTTGGTCCCTCTTCCAGCCAGCACTCGCTGGCCATGTGACTTTAAGCGAGGCCCTTTCACCATCATGTTGATCTTCCATCTCTTAAAAATAACAGTCCCATAGTGCTACTTGTAAGAGCACATTAGTGCAGTAACTAAGTACTTCTGTGAGTGCTGTCCCCAACACTCCCTGCTCAGCACGATCTCAGATAGGCTCTTGCCTTTGGTACAAGATTTAAATGAGCCAGGCATGGTGTGCATGCCTGTAATCCCAACACTCGGGAGGCTGAAGCAGGAAGATCGTTATGAGTTCGAGGCCTGCCTGGGCTACAAAGTGAGCTTAAGGCCAGCCTGAACTGCATAGCAAGACCTTGTCTCAAAAGGACCAAAGGAAAAAAAATAATAAAAGATTTAAATGAAAAGAAGCCAGGTGTGGTGGGATTTATCTGTAATCCCAGCATGTGGGAGGCTGAGGCAAGAGGATCACAAGTTTGAGACCAGTTTGAGTACACAGTGAGATCTTGTTTCAGAAAACAAAACAAAAAATAATTAAGTGGCAAGAATTATGTGCCCCCAGGACTCAACTGTCTTGGACCAACTCGGGAGCAGACAAGGGGTGGGAGGTGACTGGCTGTCTGTGACGTTTTATGGGCACTGCCTCTGACAGCGTCTTCTGGGCTTCTGTTCATTTAGTGGCAATGGAGATCAGAGCCAGGACAGTGGTCTACCCTAGCCCTTCTTCTGGGTTTAAGAACTGTGTCTTTATGTGAGCTCAGTGAGTGCTTTTCTCTCAAAAAGCCCCTTTTTTTCTATCTGCAGGATAAAGAAGATCTGGCAGCTAAAAGTATCCAATTCTTCCTTTAACATTTGAAGAAACTGGCTGGGTGTGGTGGCACAAGCCTATAATCCCAGCACTTGGGAGGCTGAGGCAGGAGGATTGTTGCAAGTTAGAGACCAGCCTGGGCTACAAAGGGAGCTCAAGGCCAGCCTGAACTGCACAGCGAGACCCTGTCTGAAAAAGACAAAAAAAAAAAAAAAAGTTGAAGAAACTGCCCACAGAATAGGAGCCACATATTTGGGACTGTTAGACCAGTCTTTCCTTTGACATGGAGAACTCACCAAAGGGTCATAGGGGAATGCAGCCTTAGAGACCTCTTACAACATCTGGCTGTGCTCTCTGGCTGGGATCCTGTTCTATCTTTAGACTTCCAGCGAGATACATCTTTTCAAGGTGGGTGGTACAAGATTTGAACCTGTGCTTCTGGACAGAACTGCCCCCAAGGTGGCAGAAATCTCAGTTCAGAGGCTGGTCCCTGTTCCAGACTCCAACTCCAGAGCTGGGTCTCTCCGAAGTGTTTCTCCAGCTCATCACAATGAATCAAAGTCCTATTTATGTGTCTGTCCCCAACTAGACTGCCAGTTTTCTAAGAAGGACCATAGCTATCTTGTCCCTAACATATACCTAGTGGCTATGTCCAGTACATAATAGGTCCACAAGAAATATTTGTTGAATGAATGAATAGGTGGAGTTGGCCAGAGAAGGGCCCTGGAAAACAAGGCAAGTGGTGAGTTGGGTATCAGTAGGTCAGGGAGCTGCCCGTGCAAAGGGAAATCTGAGAGAGGAGTGGAGATGAAGGGACGTAAGGCAATGGGAGGTGGAGGGGCCCTTCAAGCTCGTCAGCAGCTGACGGAGGAGGGCTTGTGAGTACATGCAGTGGCTGTGAGTTCCTAGAGTCTCACACAGTTTGTTTGGAGGGAGAGAAACAGCTTGACTAGAGAGGCGGGCAGCTGAAGAGACAAGGTAGCTGGCCAAAGCTTTGAGCCTGGTTAGAGGTTTATATTCGCAGTGGATCCAGCGGGAATGGGAACCTGGGAAGGCCTGGAGCACAAAGCAAGGGGAGAGCCAGCATCCCCCAGGAACCCACTCTGTTAGGAGACCCGGGGAGGACAGGGCCTGTAGTCTTCGGATTTTTTTCAACCCTCCTCCAGGTGCCTAGGTGCTTAGGACCCATTCGCAGAGTCCCTAGGAGGAGGATCTGAAAGGGCTGAGGCACCCTGCTGAGGGCGCCGTGGTCCGGATCGTGGGGCTTGCTCTTTGCCCCTAGAGGGATTCTCTCGCTGGGCAGGTGCTGTTCGCCCTCCCGAGAGGAGCAGTCTCGCTGTCTCCAGTGTCCTTTTTCCGCGAACCCCTACATGAACAAACTTTTGCCAGGGGTTGCTAAGCCAGATCTGACCACCAGGGGGCAAAAGAGCAGCCCTTGAGGTCAGCGTCCCTCCTTCCCCACCCACTCGCACCTGAGGCCAGAATGGGCGGTGCCTCACCTGGCTCCCACGTAGAGCCAGTAGCTCCGTTAACCCCTTCCTGCCGAATCTGCTGTGCCTTCCTCGGGCGGTCTTTCACAGCGCAACTGGGGGCAAATTTGCCAGGGGGGAGGGGAAATTTAACCTCTAGCGCCTGGAGCCCCTAGGATAGAGGTTAAATCAGGGTTTCCAGGGACTCAGGTCCCGGTCCTAGCTGTAGCATTTCCCTGAGATGGGTGACAGCCCCTCTTGGCTACAAGAGAAGCGAAGGCTGCGGTCACCTGCGCTGAGGCCCCTGAGGCTGCACATAGAGGAGGCGCTCAGGCAGCTGCAGAGCCCAACCTCCTGGCTTCTCCCGTCCGTCAGGGCCTCGACCCCGTCTACAAGGGGCTGGGAAGGCAGCAGAATGCAGGAGGGGCGCAGAGCGCGGGAGCGGGGAGGCGGACAGTGACACCGAGCAGGGGAGCAGAGTGGATTCCACCACTGCCAGGCGCGGCTTTGCGGGTCGCTCCTCCAGGGACCCGCAGCCATTTAGGGTTCTGACTAGTCCAAGTTCCGGGACTACCTTCCGGGCCACAAGGTGTTAAACTGTGGGTAGGAGTGGGGTCTGGAGTCCCTCCTTCCCTCCTTTTCCTCGCAGCGTCACCACCTCGGAGTCCACCGGGCTGGCACGCAAGGAGTTAAGTCTGCCCGCAATCTGCAAGACTGGAACCGGGAAGGGGGGGCGGGGGAGCGGCGGCGAAGGGGGAAGCAGACTGCAGGGAGACAGCGCCAGGACCCCCTCCCCAGGGACCTGGCCCCTGGGCCCCCAGCCCCAAAAGAGGCCCTGCCCTCCCCGGGGTCGTGCTCTCTTCTCCCGCCTTGCCCCCGCCCTCCAGCTTTTGTGTCCCCAGGAGGGTGGGCTGCAGGATTTCCAGCCAAGCCTTGGCTGCCTGCTCAGTTTTTCCAAACCCTCCAGTTGGGGAAGGCGGGAGCCCTGTCAGGATAAGAGTCCCTCCCCCCCCCCGCCCCTGCCGGCCCCTTCTCCCAGCCTCAGGTTTCCAGGTCCCGTACCTTTTTCAAACTCCATTCCCTTTCCGACTCTGGCCCCCTCGCCCCCCAGCCCCCCCTCTGGTGGCTCCCGGGTTCCAAGTTCAGGTTGGAGGGGGGCCAGGACGAGCCCACAATCTTAGACCCTCGCTGGTAGAGCCACACACCGCAGGCCGACCCCGAGACCTGCGGGGCGCCGGCGCGACTGCCGGCCCGGCACCCGCCCAGTCCCAGCAGAGAAGGTGGCTCTGGGGTCCCCCTCCCCGGGACCGAGGCGGTGCTGCGGGCGCCGGCAGAGCCTGCCCGCAGGCTCTGTGCGGCAGGTGCCAGGCCCTAGGGCAGGCTTCGAGGAGGGGGCAGAGTGTTCCCAGGGTTGGCACGGTTCTGTCCAGCAAGTCTATTATATAATAACCACCATCTATCGGTAAGCCAGGGAGCTAGAGTGAGTGGGGAAGCCAAGATGCTCAGATCCGCTCCTCCTCCAGGGCCTGGGCAGGAGTCTCTACCAGGATGGGGGTGTAGGCGCAGCAGTGAAATGATGTCGGGGGTCGAGGGGCAAGTGAGGGGCGCTGGGCAATCCGACTGCGGCCTCGCACGCCCCGCCCCCAGAACGCTAACTGACAGTGCCCTGAGCCAATGATTGAAGTCACTATGGGGCTCCACGTTAACCCCTTCCTGGGTCCCAGCTGCTTTGGGGGACAGAATCCCTTCCGCGGAACTCTCGGGCCAGAACCGCTCCTACCTTCTCTGGCTAATGCACGAGCTGGTGAAGAGCACCAGCTGGAAGATTCGATCGTCCTAGTCACCGCAGAAACAGGAGGATGCCGTGATCTCGGGGGTGGGGGGGAAAGCACCCTAGGGCTGCCCCCAACCCGGCCCCCAAGTAAATCGCCTTACGAGACGCGATTGTGTGCACGTAGTTTCCAGAAAAAGCCACAAGCGGCGCTGGCACACCCACAGTGACACACAAACATCCATCTTCACACGTTCATACCCACGCCGGCACTTCCACCAACAAACGCCGACCCGACACCCGCTGACACACCTGTGACAACCCTGTGACACAGTGACATACAGATGCACGAAAACACACGGTGCTTCCCCGACTTTGCCGGTAGAGGGAGCCGCTCGATTCTCGCAACGGGCCCTTCGCCTCTCTCCTGTCCTCTGCTCTCGCTCCAGGGTTCCACCCAGAACTCGTGGCTGCCCAGAGCTCCGGCTCGGCATCCAGACCTGGAACCTCCGCTGGAGGAATGAGTCACAACCCCGCCCAGGGGAGCGCGCCACAGGGCTGCTCCACAGGACATACCGAACACTCCTGAACTTTACTGTGGGACACATTGGCGATCTTTCGCAACCCAGCTATACTCACCCCTATAAACATTGCTTCCTGGACCTACTAGGAATGGAGCTTGTACCAAAGGGATCCTGTGGTATCTGTGTCTGACCCACCTAAATGGAGTGGACCCTTCTAACAAACACCCTCCGAGGGTGCCTTCTGCCATTCTATCCCTTGGACTCTGGAGATAGAGGAGATCAAACTGTTTCCATGGGTCCTAGCACTACCCTTTTATGACAGAGTTCACCCCCTTTGGGCTTCTGTTTCCTTCCCTTTAACTGAAGATAAGACCTATTTCATAGAATTGTGATGATTCTAACCTCGCAGGGGGCCTGGCCCAGCGTTAGCAGGAACCCTCCTTGGGAAAGTTTTGTTTACTGGATTAAAGCTCTCTCAAGAGTCCAAGTGCATGAAGTGCTTTGTAAACTGAGATATGTGTGGCACACGCGAGGGTTACAGTGTTATCATCTTTCTACATGTGTTATCGTGCTAGACTGACGTTGACCCTCTTGTCCAGGGCCCAGTTCCTGGCACCATCAACCCATCAAGTCAGCGTGGCTGAAGTCCTCCTACCAACACAGCCAGCTGTAGATCAGTCTTGCGGGGAACAGAGGACAGAGCAGAGGCGCAGGCTGGCCCTCAGGAACGTTCTGGGGTTCATCAGAGGTACACACGGGAGAAATGAGACAAAACACGTACGCAAGCGCGGAGGTGGTTTACGTAAGTGATAAAAGGTCAGAAGTGGGACACCAGGCTGGGGAGCTGTGTGAGACCATCTGAGATGAGGGTACAGGAAACAAGGAGTCCTCCCTCTCTGATGTGGTCATGCTTGTCACTTGTAACATAGTAGAGATCAAATTGTAGCCTTTTAGCCATGTAACCCAAGTGTGGCTTAGGTAATGCAAGCCTCGGGTTCCTCACCTGCACAAGGGGACCATAACAGCTTTCTTGTGTATTTGTAGGAGACATTGAAACAATATATGAGATGCTTTTTAAAAATTACAATTATTTTTTACAATTTATTTATCAGTGCATCTACTGCTTATAGAGCTCTGTGTGTGTGTGTGTGTGTGTGTGTGTGTGTGTGTGTGTTTAGCTTTTGAGGTTAGGAGAGAGTTCTTTAGAGAATACAAAGGTTTCACTTCCATAAATATTTTTTAGCACTCCCTGGAGCTGCTGAGGATTCAGATGAAAAAAATTCTGTCTGTGTCCTGAAGGACCTCATGGTCTACTAGGAGGGGAAGATGAATAGAGAGATGTTCACTGCATAATGGATGTGGGTGGTTACAATGAAGAGGGGACCCAGCGCGGTGTGCGCGCGCGCGCGTGTGTGTGTGTGTGTGTGTGTGTGTGTGTGTGACTCCCACTCCTTCCAATCCCTGCAGATAGGAGAGGTTTGTCAGACTTCTCTAGCTTGTGATGCTGCTGGCTCATCTCCTCCCCAGTCCTCAGGAATGGGGAAGAGAGCAAGATAGAAGCTCCCCTCCCCACCCCCGGGCCAACCTGCCTCCCACCGGCCGGTCGGGCGCCTTACCGAGTCAGACCACTGGGAGGCCGGGGGAGCCGGGTTGGGCGAGAAGTCGAGCGAGATGGGGGAGCTCTTATTTTGACAGGGGCCTCTCCGGGCTCTGGTATGAAGGCAGAAGGAGGCAGCCAGAGAGCCCCGATGCTTATTCAGGCTGGGGAGAAGAGCCGAGTGGAGGGGCGCGCGAGGCTCCGGCAGCGCAGGGGAGCCCGGGGAGGCGGCGGCGCGCGGCGGAGCCAGTGGCCGGACATGCCCCAGACCCGGGGCCGCTGCACCACCGCCGCCGCCCGGAGCCAGCCGGCCGGACGCCAGCACGCCTGGGTCCCCCGGCGCCGCGCCGCGCGGGGGCTGCGACCCGGACCCTCGGCGTCCGAGCGACAATAAGCCCCAACAGCCCCCTCCCGGCCCGCGCCCGCCGTCCCTGCGGGCCTCGGGAAAGTGAAAGGAGGCGAAGGAAGGAAGGAAGGAAGGGAGGAGGAGCGGGAGCCCGAGCCGTGCGCTCTGGGGCCGAGACCCCAGCCCCGAGCCCCGGCCTCGGGGGGTGCGCGCGCTCTCCCGCCGCGGCCCGGCGCCCACGACCATGCTCCACAGTGGGGAGGCAGGAACCCAGGCGCCCAGCAATCCCCGGATACCTTATCCCGGGCCGGGCTGGTGTTGAGATCAAGGCTTCCAGGATCAAAAGATCACCGCCTGCCCGCCCTCTCCGCACCTCCAGCTGAAGAGCAGCAGGACCCCAACCCACCCAGCGACCCTGACCTGGTCATGGCGTCCAGCTCCGGCCTGGCGTGAGGACACCCGACCCGCGCGAGGTGAGGGGTGGGCTGGGGGTGAGGCCGAAAGTCATGTCAGGCCAGTAGGAGCTCGAAAAAGGAGATCCAGTTTGAACTGGGGACGGGAAACACGGTCTGATTGTCTCTTGCCCTCTGGCACGTACCCCAGGCTGTGTAAGGGGCGGGGGGGGGTCCCCGCAGGGTCAGTGGAGGCTACGCGTAGGCTCCGAGTCTGGCTGGCAGCTTCAGAGCACGGGCAGAAGGGTTTAGGGGCAGCCAGGGGACCCTGCCACCCTAGCGCAGAGAACAAGGCCGGCCTTGGGCCAGCTGGAGCAGCGAACCCTGCCCTGGGGGCTTCTGGGAGATGTAGTCCCCCTCCCAGGCTCACCAGACAGTGGGTGCCAGTCCCCCAGCACTCCTTCCTCGGCTGATAGGATCTCCAGAGGGAGGTGGATAGGGACCGGGGAGAGCTGGGTTCACCCTCTGCCCGCAGGCGCTGCTTTTGAGCAGTAGGAGCGTGAGCGGAGGAGCCTCCCCCGCCAATGATTCTGAGTGTTGTGGGCTTGGCTGGGGGTGGGGCAGCCACACAGTTCCTTGGAGGTGTCCCTGCAGGAGCGGAGGTGATCCGTGTCTTGGTCAGAGAAGCCCTTGTGGGAAGTATGTGAGGGAGAGAACTGAGACTTTAGGCCTCCGGTCTGCTTGGGGTATGTCCTACCCCAGGACTGCTGGAATTCGGTTTCAGAAGAGATGGAAGTCTGTTCTCCCCTTTTCCCTGTTGGGGGCTGAGAAGGAGACTATCCCTAAAAGTCTGGGAGCCTGGAGGGTGACCCTTGAGTAGTGAAATCAGTATCAGCTTGTGTCTGTCTGTCCGGCTTCCTTCCTTCCGGGTTTTTCTGACACCCCCTGCCTCCCTCCTCCTCCTGTCTGTCTGCTGCTTGGGGTGTGTGTCTGTGTCCCCTGGGGGAGGAGGGCTCTGCTGCAGGAGGAAAAGTGTTCTGAAAGAGGTGAGCTGGGCCCTTGACTGAGGCCTGGGAAAGGAGCTCCACGCTCCCCTGATCTTTTGCCCGCCCTTTCTTCCTCTCAGCTTTGGGTTCTGCCTTACCTGGGAGAGCTGCCTGTCTGTACTGTCTATACCCAGGTGCCTCTGAGCAGCTTTTCTGAAGGAGACCTGGGGGGGGGGCGTCATTCTCCCCCCCTCCTCAGGCTCTCCAGGGAGTAGCTACTTCCTGGGGCAGGGGTTCCTCTGCTGCTCCTTAGCTCAGGGTTGGCTGCCTTCTCTGGGCCAGGACCATGATTTCATAGCCCCAGGGGATGAGCATGCTCAGGCTCTGTCTTCCTGGTGTCAGCTCTGGGCCCCTGATGACAAGCCTCAGGACTAGCAGAGAGTGGAAGGTGAGGGGCAGGAAGGAGGCTGGGATCTGGTACCAGGAAGAAAGCACCGCCCCCACCCCCATCTGCCTCCTTGGCTTCAGAGGACCAGGCCGGGAAGGCCAGCGTCCTATCTGTCTCCCTCTAGGGGTTTCTCTGCTAACTGTGCTGCTCTTCCTTGAGGTGAGCTGGGGGTTCATGCCGGGAGGGGTGAGGGGTAGAATATCATCTTGCTTCCAGAGTGACTCTTGTGTCCCAGGGTAGCAGGATTTCTGTAGCTAGAGATGGGTTCTGGAGGCTCAGAATGAGTCTCTCCTAGAGTGGAGAGCCCAGGGAAGAGGCAGATTATTATGGGGTCTTAGAGAACGACCTGGGGCTAGCCTGTCACCGGTAATGTGGGACCTAGTGATCTTGCTTGTTGAAAATGCACTGGGCACCCATGATTCCACTTTGGATTCCTGGTACCTGGCTTAAGCAGGAGCCTAGGCTGGGGGTGAAGTTCTTTAACTAGGCAGGGCAGTCACCTTCTGGGCAGAGGCCTAGTGGGTGGCAGTGTCGACTCCGCAAGGGATGGAATGCCTCGCACCTGCTTTAGATTAAAGGAGATGCTGTGTAAAGGGGGACTGCCTGTCTGTGTGGGGACCCATGGCCGGGATGGAGCTCCAGGGAGCCCAGGAGAATGGTGAGAGGCAGCCAGTAGGGTTGTGAGTGGCAGCAGCTCTGGCAGGACTGGAGGGAACCAAGTCACCCAGACCTGCAGCCTCTCCTCCCGGAGCCTGGGAGGAGGAGCTGGGGGCGCCTCCATACTGCCTCTGGCGCCAGCACCGCAGGCTGAAGTTCTGTCCCAGTGCCTTAGGGCAGCTCCAGGGAGCCAGGGTGTCTGTGTCCAGTTTTCCCAGGATCAAAAGAGGCCGGCAAGGAGGTAGGAGCCCTGTGGAGCTCCTGCTGCCCCGATGTAACAATTATTCTTTCTGGGCCTCTTTGGTGGCAGATAGCGAGGTTCCTCAAGAGCCTGGGCACCCAAGGGTGACAGGGAAATGGCATCATTTGCTTCCTTGTAGCAGAGCCCGGGCACTGTCCAGGTGTTGACCTGGGGGGAGGGGACAGAGGGGGCATGGTACCGTGGGAAAGTGGGCAGCCGTGGGAGCGAAGCGGGTACAGGCTGGGTGCCGTGGGCAGGGAGCCTCTGCCAAGTCCGCTCTCCTCGGGGTGGGGCCGCTGTTCCAGGGACTGGCTCAACCTGTTGAGCACCTGGCTGCTAGCTTGGCATTTGTGCCCCTGCCTCCCAGCCCCAACAGCTGCCCACCGTAGCCACACTGGGTGGGGGGCTTTACTCCCAGGGCTCTGGGAAAGGAGGCTCCGATTGGCCTGAAGGACCAGGTGGGGGCTCCTGCCAGGGCTCAAGATCGCTTCTCTAGAGCGCTAAGTTCCCCAAGTCCCATCCTTGAATTCTCAGAGCTGGAGCTGGAAGGCTGGGCGACCAGGGCCAGGAGCTGGGGGACTAGGCGAAGGCGCATCCCTGAAGCTCCCCGCGGCTGTGTATCACCTGGATGGGCAGCCCTGAAGGCAGCCTGGTGTCTCCTCTGCTGGGTGCCAGGGCCGGGCCTCCAGAGCCCCACCTCTAGCCTGGCCTGACCTCCCCTCCCCTCCCACCCCTCCCTATGTGCGCTCTTGGCCATCCTTGGTGGGTGGGGGTGGGGAATAAGGGCTTTTCAGCTGCGGTGGGGGGGTGACTTCCTGGGTGTAGGGGTATGTTGTGTGTATTGTCCCAGTTACCCCAGGGTTCCCCCCACCCCGGGGCAGGGAGGGGATGACGACAAACTCTGGATTCTAGGAGTTTGCTCACTCACTCCATCCAAGAAGACCCCAGACTCTGCAGGGTTTTGCTGTCTCCCACCCCTCTGATCCCTTAGCTTGGGGCTCTGCTAGTTGGCCGGGAAGCAGAGCCAGGGTGGTACTCTGAGGGGAGAAGGGGCTCGCCACTGCCTGTAAGTGGGGAAGGGGCACAGAGCTGAGGAGAAGTGGAGGGGCAGAAGCCAAAGCCTAGCCTTCCGTGCCTCCTTCCAGAAGCCCTGCCTACTTGGCCCTGGGCTGGCTGCCCCTCCTAAGCTTGGCACTTCTTTCTGGGCCCCCTTCCCCACAGGCTGGGACTCCCTCTGTCAGTCCCTCCTCCTTCCATGGGCCGGTTGCTCTGGCCTGCCCTGTCCCTACCCCCACCCCCGACTGGGAATGGCCCTGAATCCAGCATTTCCAGCATTTCGAAACCAGGATTGTTTTGAAATCTCTGAGAGCTTCTCCACCCCCTCTAGCTCCCCTCCCCACTAGGAGAGGGACATTGTCCTCTAATCTGACTTCACATTGTGTACTTGGAGGTGGTGTGTTTGAGTTTGTGCTATAGCACATGGCCAGGTACTACGCATTTGCATGTGTGTGAGGGGGGTTGTCCCCGAGTGAGTGTACACTTCTGGTGGTGGTTTTGTGTGACTGGCTGATGTGGACATTCCCAGGTTCTCCTGGGCTGGCTCTCAGATTCTAGGGGTGCTAGGGGCCACTGTTTGGATCAGGAGTCATTTGTGGAAGTACCTTGAATGTGTGTCTGTCTCACAGTCACACGTGGTGGCGTTTCTCTGCAGAGTGTGCTGGGGGTGTGTCTCTGATATGTGCGTGTGCGTATGCGTGTGTACAAGCGTGTGCTTTGTGTCTCTCCCCGCCTTCTCCTGCTCCCTGGGAACATATCTGGGGTGTGTAGTCACAGGTCTCCTGCAGCCTGGGACGAGGAGTTCTCTGCTCTTTGATAGGGAGGTTTCCTGGAGCAGGGCCGAGGCTTCTGGCAGCCCTGTGGTCCTTGGAGAGAGTGGCAGAGTGGGGACACTTTGGGATAAGCTGTCCCTGAAGCTGGGCCCTCCCCTCCCCTGCGCCTCTCACCGTGAATAGTCAGCACCGTGAGGGGTCCTATGTAGTACCAGCACGCTGTGTAGTCCTGAGGGTGGAGTGGTGGCTGTTAAGGGAAGTTTAGTGTTCTGAAGGAATGGGCTGGGGGAAAGGAAAGTGACTCCTTTCATCCCTGGGGTCACTTGCTTCCCTGGGGATAAGGAACAGCCAGTCACATCGCATCTGGGTGCTTGGTGACAAATTGAAGGTTCAGAAAAGTTGACTTTTTTGGCTAGGGGTGAACAACAGAATAGGACACTCAACATTCTCTGTGCTAGGAGAAGACAGAGAAGGGCCTGGAGTTTAGGTATTTGGGGTAGGGCCAGCCGCCACTGTAGCAGCCTGGATCCAGGGAAGTCCTTTGGTGAGGTTTAATCTCACTCCTTCCCTACTGCAGTCAGACGGTATTCTGGGTATTCTGTGGGAGGAGAGCGTTTTGGTTTTTGTTTCTTTTGGTCAAAGTGAGAGTAGTGATCGTGGACTTAAGTTGGTTTGGGATTCAGGCACTGGAAGCTTGGATGCTGTGGCATGACTCAGTTTCCCTTTCTGGGATCTCAGGCTATCGTTGACTGCTTTCCTCTAGAGATACATGTGGCAAGACCAGGAGAAAGAAGAGGGCTGGATCAGGGGCTGTGGTCTGAGTGGAGAGCTGTGGACAGCAGCAGGAGGTGGACATGAGGATAGACTGTCCTTTTTACACTTCCCCACCAGTGGCCTCTGGTCTCGCCAGACACAGTGGGAAGAAGGGAGGGCTGGAGGCACAGGTCGGTACAGCGCTCAGTGACCCGGCAGGGGGAGGGCCTTGGCAAGGAGTTTGCAGTTTGTTTCTCAATCTCTGAGACACGTACACACACGTCACTGCAGACACCTTCAGGAGATGAGCCCTGAAAAGTCACCAGGTGGTAGTAGGGCAGGGTGATGCCAGATGGGGCCCTGTGGAGCCAGCTGCATTCAGGTGGGTGCCCTGTACCACCCACCTCCTAGCTTTGGAAGTGGAGCTCAGTCAGCGGACCCCTCCCAAAAACCCTGTCCCAGGCTTGGGAGCAACACAGGCTAGAGAGGGTTAAGTATAGTTGGCAGGGATACCCCCCCCCAGTGCAGTGAGAGGGAGGGGTGGTTAGCAGCTTGCTCTAGTTGGCGCCTCTCCCAGAATTCTTCGGAAAAGAACTCCCCTTTGACCCCCAGTACAAACTGAGCCCAGCCACCAGCCTGCTGTGGGAGCTTCACACAGGCCCCTCTATTGAAATGCTGAAGTGGACTCCCATACATGGACCCTCCCACCCAGACCAGGTCCCAGGACTTTGTATTTCCCTAGGAGAGGGTTGTAGCCAAGAGATCACACAGGGACATAGGACTCTCAGCCACTGTTTGCCATTTCACCTGGAGGCGACTGCAGCTGGAAGCTGGGGTCCTCTGCCTCCTTTGCCTCCACATGCCCTCCCCAGGTCCTCCTGCCAGGTCAGGTCGAGGGAGTCGCCCCTCATCTCTCCCTGTGAGGCCAAGATCTCAGGGAACTCTGAGGGCTCCCAGTGCCTTCTCCTTTCCTCTTCCAGGAGGGGGAGTGGCGTTGTGGGGCAGCTGGGTCAGGCCTGGCTCCCAGCCAGTCCACAGAAGTCCTGGTGGTGGGGGGGGAGCTCAGACACTTCCTGGAGCTGCAGGCTGTGTGCGTGTGTACATGCTTATGGGAGGGGGTTCTGGGAGGAGAGGGGTGTAGATTGCTGGCCTGGGGCTTCTAGCTGTGACCCTCTCTCCGCAGGGAGCCCCCATCCCAGACCACACCCTTGAGCCTGAGCACTCTTCCAGAGGTGAGAGGTCCCTGTGCTCCTGTGTGTCCTTCTCAGCCTCCCTCATCTCTGTCCGCAGTGGCCACGGCCAAGTCATCCTGCCTTAGCCTCCTGCCTGGCTTTTGTCTTTCGGTCCCTCCTCCTGGCCTTCTGCCCCCACTTCTCCTTGCACTCCCTCCCCCTAGAGGAGGGAGGCCTCCTCTATCTCCTGGGGTGCAAATAGCCTTCAATTTAGAACCCGGGGCGGGAGTGGGGGAGGGGCTGGCCAGAGAGGGTTAAAAGCCCTTTTTTTTTTTTTTTTTTTTTTTTTTGGCGGTACTGGGGATCGAACTCAGGACCCTGCGCTTGCTAGGCAAGCGCTTATTCCACTGAGCTATATCCCCAGTCCCTAAAAGCCCTTTTTTAAAGTGGACCTTTCCCTGGGTGGGAGCTGGGGACATTGAGCTTAGTCGCTGGCCCTGGAGGGTGAGGTTGATTTCTTGGTCGCACCATTAATGGCTTTGGCCTCTACTGGCTAAGTCAAAGCCAGAGTGGCTACCAGCCACAGTGGTGTGGTTCTTGCTGCCCTGGCCCCATCGATGCTGCTCACACACGCTCACACGCTCACACACTCACACACACACACACACACACACACACACACTCACTCACTCACTCACTCACTCACTCTCTCACATATGGACACACACAAACACACAGACTCCCCCCCTTCTTCCTTACTTAGCAACAACTCCCTCAATTCACAACAAACACTCCTGTGGGCTCCTGTCTGACTAGGGAAAGCTGGAGGAAGCCAGGGACAGGGAGGAGGCGGTGCTTCTCCTGGGCTGTCCCAGAGGGAGGGGCGTTTAGTCTCTTCCTCTACTGTCCCCACCCTCCCCGCTGGAGGTGACTACCCCCTCAGGGCCAGGGAGGAAGTGGACCTGCTTCCAGCTCCACAGTGAAAAAAGTGGGGAGCAGTGGACAGGTGTGGCTGAGCAGGTGGGTGGGGAGCAAGGGTTGGACTCCACCCTTCCCTGGCAAGGCCCACTTGACCTTTGACCCTCATCTAGGGGAGAGAGGGGCGGCTGGCTCCTCTCTAGGCTAGGGCATCTCTTGGTGGAGGTTCTGTGCTGTTGTCCTGGAAACTTGCCTTGTGACCTTGCTGACTGTTAGGGACCTGGATGGGTGAGGAGGGAAAGGGTAGAGTGGGGGAGGCCCGAGAACTTTGCTCTCTGGAGCTCAGGCCAGGTGGGGCACCTGTGCAGAGGGGGTTGGGAGCTGGTACTCTCTCTTTGATCTCTTCCAGGCGGGAGCTGTGGCCTCCAGTGCAGGGCATGGTACCCATGAGGCACTGAGGGAGGGCATGGGGGATGAGGGCGTGAGGCCCAGACATTCTTTTGTCACAGCAGGGCTGAGCCCATGGTGCATCTACATTGTGCAAGGATTAAGATCCCAAATGCTGCAGTGTCAAATCCTGGTTCTTCTAACTCTGAGCTGTGCATCTCGGGCAGGTTGCTTCACTCCTCTGCTCCTTTTCTTACCTGTAAAGTGGAAATAATAAACACCTCCCAGGGAGCTGCCCATGGCGGCACAGGTCTGAAGTCTCAGCTACTCTGGAGGCTGAAGCAGTTTTGAGTCCAGGGTTTAAGGCCAGCCTTGGTAACACACACACACACACACACACACACACACACAGACATGGACAGGGAGGGAGAGAGAGACCTTGTCTCAAAATAAATACATAAATAAAAGTGCTTTTTAGTAGAGTTGACCTGAAGATTAAATTAGAAAATGCTCATGAAGGGTTTAAGTAAATGCTCAGTGAGTGTTGGAGATCTTCCTCACTCATTAGCCAGCGCTCTTCCCAGGAACTCCAGCCTCCCAGCGGCTTTAGCAGGGCAGTGATTGGTAGCAGGGGAGGCTGTGTGGGCATGGAAAGAAGCAGCCTTTCTAGCACTTTGGACTCCTGAATTCTGATACCAGTCCCCCTTTTGCTGCCTCAGTTTCCCTACTGCAAGGGCCAGCAGACACTTGATTGAAAGTGTTCCAGATAGAGAGCCGTGGGCCTGGGGAGCTGAGGGTACGTCTCCCTCCCCACTGCCCCAGGCACCCTACCCTCACCCGGGCTGTTTGCCCCTTCAGCTTCAGCACCCCTCCACCCCCACCCCGTTTCCTCACTGCTCGCTCTTTGGTGACCCTCTCCTCTTCCTGGCCTAGGGCTCAGGGACCTTCCTTGAGAAGAAAAATGGCAGAGCAGGGCTGTGGTGCGGATGGCAGCTATCTGGTGCCTCAAGTCTCAGGGTCCTCTGAATTCCCTGCCTGGTCAGTTCCCCGGGTGTGGAGGGGCAATGCCTGGGCCTGTGCTATATGGAGAAGCCCGGGTGGGCATGCCCAGCATGTTGGGCAGGGAGGGACCACCCTCAAGCTGGATGCAGAGCAGTTGTGGCAGTATCTCTGGTGTCCAGAAGGCACCCTTGGAAGCCTTTCTGGTGCCACAGAGTCCAGCTTTAGCCTTGTGTATCCTTGTGTGTGGGGCATTGTGAGTGGGTGCCACTGGAAAGGGACAGGCCCAGTGGGAGGGCTGAGGAGTCCCCGGGATGGGGTGCGCCTGCAGTGAGCAGCCAGGCTGACAGGTGCTTGGGATATTTCGGTGATTAAGATGTGATAGAAGTGTCTGGATACCAGGGCTCCTGAGTCTGAGGCCTGAACCCAGTGAGCAGATGCCCTCTCTGGCCTAGTACAAAGTGCCATGGGTCAGAGCCCCTAGCTCTGCTCCCCACCTTTCTGGGACAGAGAGGACATTGTTGCCCATGGGCCTGGGGAGTGAGGGTTCACCATCTGCCTGGCCCATACCTCACTGCTGGGCCAACCGTACCTCCGTGCCCAGCCTCTGGGGCCTGTTCCTTGGGCAGGCTGGGGCTATTTTTGGGATTGGGCTGGGGCTCTGGGGCTGGTTTCAGATGTTGCAGTATGAACAGGAGAAAATGGGAACAGATGGCTGGAGGGTTCTGATCAGCGGGTCCTGCTGGGAGCAGGTTATTTTTAGGCCTTGTTAACCCTTCAGGGGCTGGCAGGGCCACCCCAAGAGATACAGTCCTATCTTGTCAAAAAGAGATCAGGTCTTCTCCCCGAACTTCCTACTTTCCAGAACCACTGTCAGTTCCCCTTCTTTCTCTCCCAGACCCTCTGCTTCTTAAAGAGGCCCACGACAAGGGGGTAGCGCGGAAGCCCCCGCCAGCCCAGTCCCACAAGGTGGCTGCTGAAGGCTGGGTGGCTGGTGGGTGTCTGGTGGAGGAGATGCGCCCTGTGGACAGGGAGGCCCCTGGGGAGCTGAGGGTGCGTCTCCTGAAGCTGAGAGGTGGACAGACTCTGTTCATGCTGTGGGTTTGCTTGTGCAGGAAGGCCAGGGAGGCCTGGGCTGAGCCGGCACTGGGAACTGGCCTCATGAGGCCACGGGAGAGCCACATCTTTGCATTTGCTGATGCTAGTATGACTTGGGCACTGTAAGGGCAAATATCTGGATGATGCCTACCTTTACCAAATGCACCTTTACCACATGTCCATGTATTTGGGATAAAGAAGGAGACCTAAAGGCTAGAGGTGGAGCTCTGAGAGCTAGTATATCTGAGGCATTGTTAGCTTCACCACAGTTCTCTCACTCTGTAAAATTATCCTTTTTTTTTGAGACAGAGTCTTGCTAGGTAGTCCAGGCTGGCCTTGAACTCACCAAGTAGCAAAAGCTGGCCTTGAACGTGCAGTGATCCTCCTGCCTCAGCTTCCCAAGTACTGGGATTACAGGCGTGCACCACCATGTCTAGCTAATTATCCTTGTTTTGCCAGTGAAGAAACTGAGGCTCAGGGGGACAAAGGGGTGGACAAGGTCCCATAGCTAAGAAGGGGCAGTGTGCTTGGCACCCTGTCTGGCTGGCTGAAAGCACGTTCTTATTCCACTGCACCACAGTGCCTGCCAGGTCCCAAACCCAGTCTCTAGGAGGCTGCCCTGGGCACCAGAGCTCCTCAGGGAGCCCCTCCATTGGATGGGTGTGGAAAAGGCCTGGAGGTAGGCCTTCACTGTCACGGCCCTCACAGTCCCCTAAGCCCTCCTTGTCTGAGGCTGCCAAGACTGACACCAGAAACCCCATTTGGCCTTCCTGTCTCCCCTGCAGGAGGATCACAGGCATACATCCTGTCTCATCACCCCCACCCTGTCCTGGCCCACATGCCCCTGCTTCCTGGAGGGCCATGGCAGTCTGGATGTCAGTGTGGGCAGAGCGCCATGGCCCCCAGTTGCTGCTGGTGCCAAGAGTTTGGGTCAGGCAGACAAGGCGAGGGGGGTGGAAGGATGTGTCCGCCTCTGGCCGTACCTGGGAGAGCGAGAGTGAGCAGAGTGTGCAGGCAGGCAGGCAGGCATTGGGTGAGGTCCCGCCCCATGGTGCACAGGCTGTGCCAGCAGCCTGCCCGCACTCCACTCCTCCCACAATGGTCCCATTGTTCCCAGCAGCCAGGCAGTTTGAAGGAGGTTCCTCGGCCACCCTTACCCCCTTGAACAGGGGCCTGATTAACCCCTTGGAGGACCAAGGCCAGGTGATGGCCCACAGGGCACTGCCCTCATCTGGCCCTGCTTGCTCTGGGAAGCCAGGCTCAGGAAGTCACCTCCTACCCACGTGTATGCAGCAACAGAAAGAAAGGGGTCTCCCACAGAATACAAGTAGCACCTCGACCCTTCCCACCCCTACTCTGGTGCAGGTGCCAGGGGCAGGAAGTGCCAGTGGAGTGGCAGGAGGAGACCAGATATATTTGGGCTGGTGGGGCTAATTCCAGCCACCACCGCCTGCCCTACTGGCTCCTGAGCGCCTTTCCTTCCTGTGAAACAAGAGCTGGGTTGGGCCTAGATCAGGATTTCGGTGGATTTAAAGAGGCAGCACCATCCCTGCCAGCCAGGCTTCCTTCTCCCCCTCCCCAGGTAGTGTCTGGGGCTCAAGAGAGGGCTGGAGCATCTCAAGCTCCTCCCTGCCTCGCCCCGGTCTAACCCCTGGCCCTAGCTTCTGTTGGGGTACTAGGCTTCTGGCACTCCTTTCTCCCAGAGCCTTGGGTGGGTGGGGTGGGCGGGGGTGGGCTGTGGTTTCCTGTGTTGGCTGTTTGTGCCTGGCCCAGAGTGCCCGCCGCCTGCCTGGGCTTCCTGCCCTGTCTTGTTTCTTTGTGCCCCCCACCTCCTCCTCAGCCCTCCCCAACGGGGGAGGGAACAGCCAGGGATTGGGTAGCAATCTTTGGGGGCACCCCACTGCCAGAGCATGATTACTTCCCAAGGGCTGACCATTCTGGTAATGGCTGAGGGAACTAAGAGAAGGGAGGTGTGACCCCAGGTCTGTCCAGGCAATACCACCAGTGCCCACGGCTCCAGAAGGGACAGTGGGCCCAAACCGACAGGCTCCCCCACCTCCACTGCACCTTCGCCCTTCCGAGATCCTATACTATGAGGGTCCAGGGCCTGGAATTTCTGTGTCCTGTAGGGTTGACTTTGCCTGACCTTACCCTGAGGCTTCAGGTGGGGTGGGGCTGGAAACTCCCAGGCAAAACCTCCCAAGCAAAAATGGTTGATTTGCATGGTCTCCTTTGGCAGGGGTGGGGGGAAGTGGGGAGAGCTGCTAGCTGCTAGGAACCCAGGTAGGGGAAGTCCCCGTATTGAGGGTCCCGAACAACACCTTTGTCCCCGAGCAGATTTTCTGCTGGG
Source organism: Dinomys branickii (assembly GCA_004027595.1). NCBI lineage: Eukaryota > Metazoa > Chordata > Mammalia > Rodentia > Dinomyidae > Dinomys > Dinomys branickii. The sequence continues at coordinate 63,715 of PVLD010005840.1, read as the reverse complement.
CCATGAATCCTTGACCTCACTGGCTTCCAGTCACCACCTCAGGAAGAGGAAGTGACCTGCATGGTAGAGGAGAGTGTCTAAGGACCACTGTCCTGGTACCCAGGAGAAAGGGATCTTGGGACCTTGTTTTGTCAAGGACCGTGCCTCTCTGAGCCAGAGGGCAAGGATCTCATCTCTGTTGTCTCCAGTAGGGCCCTGTCCCTTACTGGGGACACAAGGAGTTCTGGCGGCGCTTTTTCCTCTCCTAGAAGTGCCAGGGCCTTGCTCACTGCAGGTGGGCACAGGGACCCTCCAAAGCACTTTTGAAATATTGGGGATTAAACCCAGGTTTTTGCACTGAGCTACATCCCTAGCACTGCCCTCCTGCTGAGGTAGTATCTTGCTAAATTGCCCACAGTGGGCAACTTGTGATTCTCCTACTTCGGCCTTCCAGAGTGCTGGGATTGTGGGCATATACCACCACTCTTGACTTCCAAAGCATTTTTCTTACGGCCTCTTTGGTTTATTTTTTATTTTTTTCAGTGGTGGGAAAGGAACCCAGGGCTTCACTCAAGTGCAAGTGTTCTGCCAATGAGCTATATCCCCAACTCTGGGGTGGTTTTGACAGTGCAATTAGATGCTTGGGCCAGTTGGTCACCCAAGCAGGGGCTCCCAACTTGGAAACAGGTGTAGGAATGTCTGCCCTACCTGTGGCGGCTGGTGTAGGAGGGCAGAGCTGGTGCATCACACTGGAGGCTATGGGCACTGGAGCCTTCCTGTCTCCCTCTCTTCCAGGCTAGGCCAATCCCACCTTAACCTGTGGGTTTAGGGTAAGCTTGGCTCCCTACCTCTGTGTTACACAGCAGGGGGAAAATGATCCCAGGCTCTTTGCCTCAGCCGCTTTGCCTCGGGGCACATTCTCTTGGGTAGGTCCTAGCCTTTCACTCAGGTGACTCGCACCTGTTCCCTGTTTGTGAGCACACATCAGCTCTCCCCACCCCACCTCCTAAGAGCACCATGTTCCCAGAGTCCCAGGCCCATCCTTCCTTACAGGGGCTCCTGGCCTGGTGTGGGGAAGGCCTCTTTATTACTGTTGATAAACTACTATGGCACACATCAGCCCTCCTTCCTCCTGTGGCCAAACTGTCCAGGTGTCTCTTGAGACTCAGTATAGGGGAGGAGGGGTCTTTGGGAGCTGGGGACTCCTGAGGGGCAGAGGGGGGAGGTGTGAGATGGGAAAGTCCTGACTCATCCAAGCTTGACTCAGCTTGCCCTGGGCCCTGCGGCTGGGTGGGAGCAGGGGGTGGAGTTCTAGATTGTAGAGGACTCAAGAGTTTTCTGAGAAGCCTTGGCCTCACTGGGGGCACTAAGAGGCCTAATTTTTTTAACACCCTCCCTCCAAATTATTGTAGGTCTTTTTTTTTTTTTCCTGTACCAGAGTTTGAACCCATGCCATTCATACTGAGCTACATCCTTAGCACCTTGCTTTTTTTATTTGTGGATTTGCAGTTACTCCTGTCTCAGCCTCCTGAATGCTGGAATTACAGGGTATGAGCCACCAGGCCTGGGTAGGTCCTCGACCTTTGAGGTTGTAATTAGAAGACAGGGGCCTTTGCCCTGTCCTGCACCCTTCTCTTTGCATCAGCTGGAATGTGAGCAGCCCACCTATCTGGTGCAGGCTCCCAGGTGACACTGCAGTGCCTGGAGTGGGTGTCCAGGCACTCCCACGTCTGTCAAGTGATCAAAGGGTACATCACGTCCTTTGTCCAGACCTCAGTTTTCTTATAGTAAAATGGGTAGTTTTGAGAATCAGCCAGGGTGTGAAGGTGACAGCCACAGGCCCACTTCTAAGCCTGCATGTCCCTGCCTCCTTCCTTGCTGTTTCCTGATTGTGATGCAGGAGGTGGGGGCAGCAAGCCAAGCCGGACTTTGGACCCTTCCTTGACCAGCCTTCCTCCCCCAAGACTGAGCTGCAGTAGGAAAGGCCTCTGTGATCGTGGGTTAGGTTAGGTTAGACTCCCACAGGGTGCCAGGTGGGGCGCCCTCACCCCGAGGTCCCAGTGTAGCCTCCGGGTGTGTCTGGCCGAGCCTGTCCCAGTGCACCTCCCTTTCGCTCCACCTTTACCAAGATCGGCTGCTGGGGGGTGGTGAGCGTCGCTGGGCGAGGCGTCTGTGTTTGTGTAAGTTTGTCGGCACACCTAGGGCCCGGTGTGGTTTCTTTGTGACTATCAGGCTCATCAACTTTCTACGGCTCCCTCGTGGCCGGGCCTCAGTCTTCTCTCGTGCTCCAAGCGCCGGCCAACTCTCGCTCCCCCGGCAGGGGCCCCAGGAACTGCGCGCCCCTGGGTGGGCTCCGCACCCTTCCGCGGGCTGCCTCTAGCTTCCTGGGCGCCTTGCGTGTCTTTTGTCTCCCTGTCCACGTGTGGGCTATGAGAGTGTGTGTTAGGGTGCAGGTACTTGTGGGTCTCTGCGCCCCGGCCCCGCTACACCCGGGGGCCGTCGAGCCTCTGCCCGACGTGTCTGCCTGGTACGCGGCCCGGAAGCCACGCTGCAGCCTTGCCGGCCTTCGCTTCTCGCTCGCTGCCTCGCTGGCTCTGTCGCTGCTCGCTCGCTCGCGCTGCCTCTCGCTCTGGCTCTGCCGAGGGGGGCGGGGTGGGGTGCAGGGCGGGGGGGAGGGGAGGCTCCTGCATTCTTGCGGTCGGGGAGGAATCTGAGCCAGCGTTACTGGTCTCCAGAAGAGCCCAGCTGCAGCCCCGGGGCCCCGCCAGGCCTCTCGCTGCCCGCCCGGGCCTGCTGGGATGGGCACGGGCTAGGCCTCGAGCTGGGGGCGGGGCGGGCCAGGGCCCCCACCCCGGCCGCCTCGCGGCTGGAGCGCCCTGGGGCAGGGCGCTGCGCGGGGCGGGGCGAGAGGGATTCCCGAGCCCTGGGTGAGGGGCGTGTCAGGAGCCCGAGTCGCCCAGGGGCCCGAGCGGACCTCGCGGCCGCCCCACGCGGCAACTTGGCGACCCAGCCTATTAGTGACCTCTGCGCCTGCAGCCCCTGGGGGGGCGGGGAGGGGCTTGCTGCAGACTGCAAGCCCCCCGAGGGCAAGGTGCGGGAGGCATGGGGATGAGACTGGCCGCGGGGATCGAGACCCCGTCTCCTAGTCTTCCCTTTCCAGTCCCGTCCTGCCCTGTCCAGTTCCCTAGTCTCGGGGCTCTTGGGTCTTCCCTTCTCCCTCCCCATCCCCAAGTCACAAGTTTTCTCTTTGGGGCTTGTTGCTGCAGTCCGTGCTCCAGTACCGAGTACCTGGCTGGGCCCGGGGCACGCACAGGGGCCGTAGCCCCACTGTGTGTGGGAGCCATGAGGATCCTGGCTAACAAGACAAGGTGTGTGGGTGTCGTGGAGGGCGGGACGCGCGGAGAGCGGGGAAGGGAAGGGCCCGCGCTGGACGGGGCCCCGCGGTGCTGGCTGGGAGATCGAGCCCTCCCCAGGCACCTGGCTCCCAGACCACCTGGCTAGAGGGGACAGTGGGAATGCTGGGCGCAGGCGGGAGCCGCAGCCAGCCGTAGTGCTCGGGGCGAAGAGGCAGAGGGAACTGGCAGCCCGCGAAGGCTGCTGCCTCCTGTCCATTCTAGCTCTTCCCTCCTAAAACGGCAGAGCAGACCCCCCTCCCCACTGTGGGGTCCGATGGCGCCCTCTGGCCTCTGACTAGATGACGGTGGGAGCTGGTGTGTGTGTGTGTGTGTGCGTGTGCGTGTGCGTGTGCGTGTGTGTGTGTGTAGGGGGGTGCCTGCCTCACTCCTCCTCCCCAAGAGAAGCCGGCAGACAGGGCCAGGCGGCAGCAGCAGGACAGCAGAGCTGAAATAAATCTGAGCTGGTGTGGAATGAGGGGGGATAAATATCCTCTCCCGTGATGTGATCTTTCCAGCGGCTATTAATAGGTCTCCGGGGAGGGGGAGGCTGTGGGGGAAGCGGGCTGGAGCTTAAAGGGCCCGCAGCCTAGGCTGCAGGAATCCTTGGCTTCGAGCAGCGCTCCAGCCTGCCTGACACGCCGCTCCCCTCCCCCTCCTGCTCCTGCCTGCCTCCGGCCTGCCGGCCCACCCTCCTCTGGCCTGCCCCTCCGGCTCTGGGGAGCTGAGGGGACCAGTGGGTGTCATTCTCGGCTATGCATTTCCTCATGTTCCCTAGGGAATGGGACTGGGACATGAGCAGTGATTCACTGTCCGGTGGCCCTTCTCCCATGGTGTGGGGACACAGGGAGGTTAAGGTTTGGGACCTTTAAAGGAGTCTGAAGGAAGCAAAGCCTGGAAGAGAGGGTGCTTCAGTACCCGTCAGGTGGTAGAGGAGAGGGATTGCCAAGGAGTCCTGCAGTTTGATGGATATTGGGGGGCGAGAGGTGGACAGGGCTCTGCTAACTCAAGATACCGGTTGTAGTTTGAATTGGGGTGGGGGCCACAGGGGAAGCTGCCCCATCCCTACCCCCCAAGGTGTCAGAGAGCATTGGTCTTGTCCAGCAGGGAATAGTAGGTGGTCTTGAGATGCCATCCAGCAGCCCCTACTAGGTGGGACAGGATGGGGTGGTGAAAGTCCAGGAATGCCCAGCCCCTAGAAAGATTAACTTCTCACATCTCTCCTACCTTCTCCCAGGTTACCCCACCCCAGGAGGAGAGAAGTTCCAGGGAGCCCGCCGCTGTCCCCCCGCGGCCACTGCCCCCCTGCCCCAGCCAAGCCAATGCACCCAGAAAATAAATTGACCAATCATGGCAAGACAGGGAATGGCGGGGCCCAATCCCAGCACCAGAATGTGAACCAAGGACCCACCTGCAACCTGGGCTCGAAGGGCGTGGGGGCGGGGAGCCATGGGGCGAAAGCCAACCAGATCTCACCTAGCAACTCAAGTCTGAAGAACCCCCAGGCAGGGGTGCCCCCGTTCAGCTCTCTCAAGGGCAAGGTGAAGCGGGAGCGGAGCGTGTCTGTGGACTCTGGAGAGCAGCGGGAGGCTGGGACCCCATCCCTGGATTCGGAGGCCAAAGGTACCCCATTTTCTTATCCCTGAGACCATAACATCTTCCACAGTCCAAGATGCAAACTAGCCAGTGGACCATCTCTGCCCTCCTTACCTAATCTCCCATGTTCCTCTCCAGCATTTATGCACGGGCACCTTTCTCTTAGCCTCCTGCCACCCATGAAGGGCCACACAGAGAGATGGGGTTTCCGGACTCATTGCCCTTCTGCCATCTCACCACTGCCCTAGAGCGGGAGAGGGAGGTGCCCTGGGGTGAGGAGAAGACCCACACACCTCCCGGAGTTCCTGGTATCCCGGCTGGTGGGAGCCTTTTGGGAACTGGGGCTGGGGCCTGAAGAGACACAGCAGTCCCCCCTCCCCCTAAGCCCTAATTAGAACCAGTTGTGGTTGGGGATTATGCTGTACTTGGTGTTGGGGAGGGGAAGGGGAGACAGGCAGCCAGGGATGAAGAGAAAAAATCAGAAACAAATGGTGGTGTGGTAGGGGCCCAGGACTGGCAAAGAGCCCACTGTGGTCTTGAGGCATCTTGGAGAAGGGACCCAGGGTGTGGGAGGACAGGGCCGGTGGGCACTCACGTTCTTACTCTTGCCTGCATCCTGCCTGGACAGAGGTGGCACCCCGGAGTAAGCGGCGGTGTGTGCTGGAGCGGAAGCAGCCATACAGTGGGGACGAATGGTGCTCCGGACCCGACAGCGAGGAGGAGGACAAGCCCATTGGGGCCACCCACAGTGAGTACCCATTTAATGCCTCGATGCTGTAGCCCATGGTGCCCCGGGGGTTGGTGCCCTGAGGATGCCTCCCTGTCTTCACCTAGGGCTTCAGAGGGCTGAGACTGAGCAAGAAAGGCAAGTACCAGGAGCCCAAGTTCCTTCTCTGATGTCTCACCTCTCACACTGTCTCTCCCTGTACCGAGAGCCCAGTCCCTACCTTCTAGGTACTCAGTGTTTCCGGACGAACTGAGCTTGAGTGGGTCTTCTCTCAGGTGGCTCGCCATACCTCTACCATGAATTCCTGGCCTATGCTGCCACCTACTGGTTAGCATAGGGAGGGTAGTGAAGGTCCAGCCTCTCTGAGCTGAAAGATCTGCTCCCACGTGCAAAGCTGTGCTCCGCCTGGGTGTGAGCTGACACTTGGCTGTGTCTCTGGGGCTCTTCCTAACCTCTCATCGCCTTCCAGCAAGTGGCTAGGGTTGATCGCCAGCATGGGGAGTGGGCGTAGATAGATGCTCAATCTCCTCATTCTTCTAGTGATCTTTGTGTATCTGGGCTTTCCATGAGTGATGGCAGAGAACCAGATGCAATTTTTGCCCTCAAAGCCTATACTCTGAAAGCTTACGTTTGTTTCGGGGGAGAGGGAGACAATTTGAGTGCGTAAGAAAGAAGCTAGAGAATGTTAAATTTTGTGAGTTTCTTGAAGCCAAAGAGAGAAAGAAAAAAACCAATATGCTCTATTGAATCTTCGTGACAGCTCCGGGAATAGGTGTGATGAGGCCTGTTATAGTGGAGGAAGCAGCCAGCAAATGCTGGGTCAAATGCAGAAGGCTATACAGTTGGCTGGGACTTCAAAGGCCATCTGGTGCCAGGTCCCCCTTGCCACCACAGGAGTTGGCAGAACCCTTCAGTGGGGGAACTGCTTCCTGGATCAGGACTCCCCTCCTCCCCATTCACTTTTCTAGCATTAGACTACACCACTGTAGGACCCTCAGAAGACCCAGAGAGGTAGGCAAAAGACACTGTGAAGCTCCCATACCCAACAACTGTGACTATTTTTACTGAACTGCCATTTCCTTCCTGAGGAGCTCTTAATGAAGGGGCAGGATGTCATAGACCCCGATGGCCCAGACTCAGAGATCAGTTTGCCTAGATTTGCATCCCAGGGGCTTTATTATCTGTGTAAACTGGGAAAAGGACTTTCATTTTCTATAAGAATAATAGTTACCTCTCAGGTTTGGTAGAGGAGTGAATGAGCTCGTGTTATCATTGTACAGGAAAGTTCCTTACTGCAGTAAGCCCTGCTTCCCTCCATGGGGTTTGCCCCCAGAAGCCTGTGGCAGACACACCTTCCTCTTCCGGCGCAGTCCCATCCACTGAGATCAGCTCTCATTTCCCTGCAAACTTCTGGCTCTGTTTTTCTGACAGGGCCATTGTGGGGTGGTCAGCCAGGCTTTTCCATAGGAGCCTGTTGCTGGGCCTGGTCAGGCAGTGGACTTGTATTATCTGAGGGTACTGTTACTTACTTTCTGCCTGCCAGGCCCTTTGACTTGTTCTTCTTGGCATGGGAATGGATCAGCCCTCTCACCTAGACTCACTGATGACCAGCTGTGGATCTTTTCTAGGCCGGGACTGAGTGAGAATCAAGCTTGTGACCATGGAACAAACCTTCTCTTAGTGCAGAGGGGAGGGTGGCTGGTCTATTCTGGGAGCGTTCCCAGTATGTCAGCCTGGGTTATTGTGAAATATATATTTGGTTTTGTCCTGTTTCCTGGCATTCAACTCCTGAAATCCTTGGAATCTTCAAAGTGATAAGTGTCTTGTATGCTAATGTGTTGACTGGTGGCTGGCAGCTGTTACGGATCTTTTGGATGGGGACTAGTTCCTGGAAAGAGCTAGGCAGGGATGCAGAGTTGGGACTTTAAGTCTTGCCTCAGCCCTAATTTCTGGGGAAGGAAGAAGGGCTGAAGGTTGAGTTGATCAGTTATACTTAATGAGGTCTCAAAACAAAAACAAAAACAAAAAACAAAAAGAGTGGCTTTGAGGAGTTTCCAGATAGTCAAATGTGTGGAGGTTCCTAGAGGGCAGAGTGCCCAGGCAGGACACAGAAGCCCCAAACCCTTTCCCATTTGCCTGTCCCTCTGCAGCTCTTCCTTTGTGCCTTTTGTAAGCTCCTTTATGACAAGCTGGTAATTGGCAGTGTTTTCTGGGTTCTGTGAGCTGTTCTGGCAAGTGAGTAGAATTTGAGGAGCGGATCCTGGGGTCCCAACTTGTAGGTAATTTATAGATAAAACAACCTGGGGGTGTGATCTGCACTGGGAGGCAGTGATTGGGCCTTAGTCCTTAACCTGGGAGATCGGGTGCTTTCTCTAGCAGATAACATCACAGTTAAATTGGAGGCCACTCAACTGGTGTTCCCTGCTGAGGAATGGTTTGATTGGTTGCTGGCAGGGAGAAATCCCTACATACTTCTTGGTGGCCACAGGTCACAGACGTCTGTGTTAGTAGGTAACACCTGTCACCCCAGCACTTGGAGAGAATGTGAAGACCCTGGGTTCAGCTCTTAGTACTGGAAAAACAAAACAAAACAAAACAAAAAACCAGGCATGGTGGCACACACACATCTATAACCCCAGCACTCTGGGAGACTCATGCAAGAGGATCACCATGAGTTCCAGACCAGCCTGGGTTACAAATTGAGTTCAAGGTCAGCCTGAACAACATAGTGAGACCTTATCTCAAAAAAACAAAGCAAACAAACTCCAAGAAGTCTTCTGTGTCAATTGTGTGAGAGCCCATAAAAACCTTTTTTTTCTATGTAGATTTTCTAAATCAGTGATGATGATGATGGCAGTACTAGGGAATTGAATCCAGGGAGGACAGAGCCTGTTTGTGCTATTTCGTTTTTTTTTTTTTTTTTTTTTTGCAGTACTAGGGATTGAACTCAGGACCTTGCGCTTGCCAGGCAGGCACTTATTCCACTAAGCTATATCCCCAGCCCTGCTAGGCCTGTTTGTACTATTTGGAGAAGGGCCAGAGCAGAGCTGAGCAGGCTTTGTGTGGCCACTGTGGGTTCAAATCCTGATTCTGCACTGACTTCCTGTGTAAATGCAGGTGAGATGCCTTGTCTCTGCTGTCTCATTTCTGCCTCTGTAAACTGGAGTGTGATGTGTTCCTCCGGGGTGTACTGATTACACGCACTCACACCTGCCAATATCCCGGGACGCGCCGGGCACGTGGGAGCCGTCGTGAGGGCCGCACTTTCGCTCCTGTCCTCCCCACTGGCCATCACTCTTGCCCTTCTGGGCAAAGACTGGGCTAGGGCAACTCAGTGTGAAGACCAGACCGGTGCACCCACCAGACTGCAGCGACGACTGGGCTGTGGACACTGCCTCTGAGGCAGGGAGCACCCCTGGGCGATTGCCCCCCCCCATGCCCTTGCATCTCGGCTGCTCACCCTATTTCCCTCTCCTTTCTCTTCCTGCAGATTGTAATGTAGCAGACCCAGCTATGACGGCCCCACAGCTGGGTCCCGGCCAAACTGCCCAACTGCCCCTCAGTGAGAGCAGCGCACCAGGCCCCCCGCATGGGCCCCCACCAGGGCTGCGACCCGATGGCCCCGGGGCCGGGGCTGGGGGTGTCCCTGGAAAGCCTCCTTCCCAGTTTGTGTATGTCTTCACCACCCATCTGGCCAACACGTAAGTGCCTTGGGAGAGGCCAGGTCACTTTGTCTGCCGAGTGCCCCTCGGGAGTGAATCTGAGTGGAGCTTAGTTTGGGGTGGGTGAGGCTGGGGGCTTCTCCCTGCCCACCTCTCTGAGCTGTCCATGCCTGATACTCTGGCGCAGGGCTGCGGATGCAGTGCTGCAGGGCCGGGCAGACTCCATCCTCGCCTATCACCAGCAGAATGTGCCCCGGGCCAAGCTGGACCAGGTGAGTATGGCGGCCCATTGGCTCTTAGATGGGTTGGGAAGTCCTCTTAGCAGTCTCATGTTCTGCCTTTGTCTTCCTGCAGGCTCCCAAAGTGCCACCCACCCCAGAACCGCTTCCCTTGAGCGCACCATCAGCAGGCACCCCACAGTCCCAGCCACCTCCGCTGCCACCACCACCCCCCGCTGCCCCTGGCAGTGCACCCCCTGCACTACCCACAGAGGGGCCTCCTGAGGATACCAGTCAGGACCTGGCCCCCAACTCTGTGGGCGCTGCCAGCACAGGTGGTGGGACTGGGGGCACCCACCCTAACACCCCGACGGCTGCCTCTGCTAACAACCCTCTGCCTCCTGGAGGAGACCCTGGCAGCGCCCCTGGCCCTGCGCTGCTGGGGGAGACCACCCCCACAGGAAATGGGCAGCGCAGCCTGGTGGGCTCTGAGGGCCTGTCCAAAGAGCAGCTGGAGCATCGGGAACGTTCCCTCCAGACACTGCGAGACATTGAACGGCTGCTGCTCCGCAGTGGGGAGACGGAGCCTTTCCTCAAGGGGCCCCCTGGAGGAGCAGGTGAGGGGGGTCCACCAGCACAAGCTCCTCCTGCCCCTCAGCAGCCTCCCACGGCTCCTCCCAGTGGACTGAAGAAGTATGAGGAGCCCTTACAGTCCATGATTTCACAGACACAGAGCCTAGGGGGGCCCCCGCTGGAGCATGAAGTGCCTGGGCACCCCCCAGGTGGGGACATGGGGCAGCAGATGAACATGATGATGCAAAGGCTGGGCCAGGACAGCCTGACGCCCGAGCAGGTGGCCTGGCGCAAGCTGCAGGAGGAGTACTACGAGGAGAAGCGCCGGAAAGAGGAACAGATTGGGCTGCATGGGGGCCGCCCTCTGCAGGACATGATGAGCATGGGTGGCATGATGGTGAGGGGGCCCCCACCTCCCTACCACAGCAAGCCTGGGGATCAGTGGCCACCTGGAATGGGCGCACAGCTGCGGGGGCCCATGGATGTCCAGGATCCCATGCAGCTCCGGGGTGGACCTCCCTTTCCTGGCCCCCGCTTCCCAGGCAACCAGATGCAACGGGTGCCTGGGTTTGGGGGCATGCAGAGTATGCCAATGGAGGTGCCCATGAATGCCATGCAGAGGCCTGTGAGGCCAGGCATGGGATGGACGGAAGACTTGCCTCCCATGGGGGGACCTGGCAATTTTGCCCAGAACGCTGTGCCCTACCCAGGTGGGCAGGGTGAGGCGGAGCGATTCATAACTCCGCGGGTCCGGGAGGAGCTGCTGCGGCACCAACTGCTAGAGAAGCGCTCAATGGGCATGCAGCGCCCCCTGGGCATGGCAGGCAGCGGCATGGGGCAAGGCATGGAGATGGAGCGCATGATGCAGGCACACCGGCAGATGGATCCCACCATGTTCCCTGGGCAGATGGCTGGTGGCGAAGGCCTGGCAGGCGCTCCCATGGGCATGGAGTTCGGTGGTGGCCGGGGCCTCCTGAGCCCTCCCATGGGGCAGTCTGGGCTGAGGGAGGTGGACCCACCCATGGGGCCAGGCAACCTCAACATGAACATGAATGTGAACATGAATATGAACATGAACCTGAATGTGCAGATGACCCCGCAGCAGCAGATGCTGATGTCACAGAAGATGCGGGGCCCTGGAGATATGCTGGGACCCCAGGGCCTCAGTCCTGAGGAGATGGCCCGGGTTCGGGCCCAGAACAGCAGTAGCATGATGGGTGGCCCGCAGAAGATGCTTATGCCTTCTCAGTTTCCCAACCAGGGCCAGCAGGGATTCTCTGGGGGACAGGGACCCTACCAAGCCATGCCTCAGGATATGGGCAATGCCCAAGACATGTTCAGCCCTGACCAGGGCACGATGCCCATGGGTACTGTGGGCACCACTCGGCTCAGCCACATGCCTCTGCCGGCTGCATCGAATCCTCCTGGGTCTGTGCATTCAGCCCCAAACCGGGGGCTGGGTAGGCGGCCTTCAGACCTCACCATCAGTATTAATCAGATGGGCTCGCCGGGCATGGGGCACTTGAAGTCGCCCACCCTTAGCCAGGTGCACTCACCCCTGGTCACCTCACCTTCTGCCAACCTCAAGTCGCCCCAGACTCCCTCACAGATGGTGCCCTTGCCTTCTGCCAACCCTCCAGGACCTCTCAAGTCACCCCAGGTTCTCAGCTCCTCTCTCAGTGTCCGCTCGCCCACTGGCTCACCCAGCAGGCTCAAGTCTCCCTCCATGGCGGTGCCTTCTCCAGGCTGGGCTGCCTCACCCAAGACAGCCATGCCCAGCCCGGGTGTCTCCCAGAATAAGCAGCCGCCTCTCAACATGAACTCTTCCTCCACCCTGGGCAATATGGAGCAGGGTGAGTCAGCTGGGTGGGCGTGTGGGTGCTGGGCCTGTGGTATTTCTGTGGTGGGTACGCCTGTGCTGGTGCAGGTGCAGGCCAGGCAGCTGTGTGGGGCTTTCTTAGGGGTTCCAAGTGGGTGGGGGTGTGGAACTGCATCCCACACTGGGGACTTGGGATCTCCCCTCTGCCTGTGTGGGCCTGAGGCTAGGAATTGCTTGAGGATGGGCCGGGTGTGGTGAGCATGGCAGAGGGCTGTTCTGAGGGATGCGGGTGTTACTGGAGGAGTCAGTTGGAGATCTGGGGGACTGACCTCTTCCTAAACACCCCAATATGAGCAGCCAAACTCGTTCCCTCCCCAGTCACCACCCTGCTCTCTGTCTCCTTGGTTTCTGTAGGTGCCCTCCCGCCTAGCGGCCCCCGGAGCAGCTCCTCAGTGCCTCCTGCCAACCCCCCCAGCAGTCTCATGAACCCCAGCTTACCATTCACCTCCTCCCCAGACCCCACGCCTTCCCAGAACCCTCTGTCACTGATGATGTCCCAGATGTCCAAGTATGCCATGCCCAGCTCCACTCCGCTCTACCACAATGCCATCAAGACCATCGCCACCTCAGACGACGAACTGCTGCCCGACCGGCCGCTGCTGCCCCCGCCCCCGCCCCCGCAGGGCTCTGGGCCAGGTGTGAGGACAGGCAGGGGGCCTTGGAGACGGAAGGGAGTGTGCGTGGCCAACAGCTGTCCTGTGGTTATGCTGGCTTTTCCATACTTCCCCAGGGCACTGGAGATGGGGCATGAGGTCCAGGATCTGTTCCTACTTCTCCAGTCATTTAGCCAAACCCAGCTGAAGCACTTGAGTGGTCTTTTGATGGCCCCTTACACATCCATAGCAAACGACCAGAATGTGGGCTTTAGGCTTCTAGCTCAGATGCCTATAGTCCCTTCCCTCAAAGCCAAGGTGGCTAGTGGTGAGAGCTGGTGCCCTAGTACCACCTGACTGGGAGCGGGGCGGGACTGGGCTCTCACGTCCCCCAGCCAGATGTACACAACACCTGACCCCTCTGTCCTCTCCTCACAGGTATCAGCAACAACCAACCCAGCCAGATGCACCTGAACTCCGCAGCTGCCCAGAGCCCCATAGGCATGAACCTGCCAGGCCAGCAGCCCCTGTCTCATGAACCCCCACCTGCCATGTTGCCCTCCCCTACCCCTCTGGGCTCCAACATTCCACTGCACCCCAATGCACAGGGGGCAGGAGGGCCCCCTCAGAACTCAATGATGTTGGCCCCAGGGGGCCCAGACTCCCTGAATGCCCCCTGTGGCCCTGTGCCCAGCTCCTCCCAGATGATGACCTTCCCCCCTCGGCTGCAGCAGCCCCATGGTGCCATGGCCCCCGCTGGGGGTGGTGGTGGTGGTGGGCCTGGCCTGCAGCAGCACTATCCTTCGGGCATACCCCTGCCCCCAGAGGACATGCCCAGCCAGCCCCCAGGCCCCATGCCCCCCCAACAGCACCTGATGGGCAAAGGCATAGCTGGGCGCATGGGTGACGCATACCCGCCGGGGGTGCTCCCAGGGGTGGCCTCCGTGCTGAATGACCCAGAGCTGAGTGAGGTGATCCGACCTACCCCGACCGGGATCCCCGAGTTTGACTTGTCAAGGATCATCCCCTCTGAGAAGCCAAGCAGCACCCTCCAGTACTTCCCCAAGAGCGAGAACCAGCCCCCCAAGGCCCAGCCCCCCAATCTGCATCTCATGAACCTGCAGAACATGATGGCGGAGCAGACCCCCTCTCGGCCCCCCAACCTGCCAGGCCAGCAGGGTGTCCAGCGGGGGCTCAACATGTCCATGTGCCACCCCGGACAGATGTCCTTGCTGGGCAGGACAGGTGTGCCCCCACAGCAGGGCATGGTGCCCCACGGCCTGCACCAGGGGGTCATGTCTCCACCACAAGGCCTCATGACCCAGCAGAATTTCATGCTGATGAAGCAGCGGGGTGTTGGGGGCGAGCTCTACAGCCAGCCCCCCCACATGCTCTCCCCACAGGGCTCCCTCATGGGGCCCCCACCCCAGCAGAACCTGATGGTGTCCCACCCACTGCGGCAGCGCAGCGTGTCTCTGGACAGCCAGATGGGCTACCTCCCGGCGCCGGGCAGCATGGCCAACCTGCCCTTTTAGCAGCCCCTGCGGAGCCTCAAGCGGGGCACTGTTGCACACTCGCTAACCCTACAAGAGTTTCTTCCCTCCAGTGTTGGGATAGCCTGCGTCCAGGGGTGGGTTGGAGGGGGTGGGAGGGGGCTGGTGTGGGAAGTGGCATTTGTGGAAACCAGATGTGCTGGCATCTTCGGGGGAAGCGGCAGAGTGGGGGTGGGGGTTTGGGATTGGGATTTGCTCCATTTTGGCCACCAGGATGCCCCTTTGCTGCCCTCTTGATTCCTATGGAGACGCTGTTTTCCCTTTCTCTGTAACCCCTCCCCCTCTCCAGCTATGCTTTGGGTCCCTGGGGGACAGAAAGAGCAGGCGTCCCCCGCTGACCCTTCCTGCTGCTGTCTCTTCGTTACTTGATCCGAGCTCCTGTTCTGTGTTCCTCTGCTCCTACCCATTTTCCCTTCTGTTTTTTTCCTGCCTCATTCCCTCTCACTGCCGACGTGGCTGACCCCCCTCTCCCAGTACCCCTCGCAGGCGGCTGGCCAGGTGGGCAGGTGCCAGCCAGAGCTGTAAATAGAGCGCTGCGCTTTGTGCCAGTTTGTGCGTGTGCTGTATTTCTGTGTTTTGATAGAAGTCATAAAAAAAAGGATAAAAGAAACCCTTCTCCCTCTTCAGGTGACTGCCCCTTCATTCCCCTGGACCCAGGGATGCACAGTCTTACACACCCACCCACTGTGCAGTGTCTCTGGGTCCATAAAGGATGCCATTTCTGTCCCCTCTTCCAAGTGGTAAGATGACATAGGTGCCCCACACCTAAACTGAGGTCAGACCACCAAGGCTTCCACCTGTGAGCCCCAGTAGGGTTGGGACCCCCCCGCCCCCCAGGGCAGCAGCTTGCCTGCTGTTGAGTGACTCGTGGAGAACCGGTGTGTGTTCACCACACCAGTCGCACAGGGTGGTGGCTTCCTGCTGTAGAGGTCTGGGTGCCCCTGCTGCTATGTCTTAGCCAGAACTTGAAGCCCTTTGTCTCCAGTCTGGAATGGAGGAAAAGAGGAAGGGGCAGCATCTGAGTGTTCCCTTGAGTGGAGTCAGGGAGAGCCTGATGCTGCTGGAGTCTGTGGGTGCCCCAGCCCTGGGCCAGGTAACACCTAGGGACTCTGACTCCCAGAGGTGGCCACCTGCTTCTTACCAAAGAAGGAAGGCCAGGGGTTGGCTGAGTTTGCCCTGCCTCCAGCCTCAAGATGGAGTGGAGGAAGCATTGGAGGGCCTGGCAATGTCCTGCCCCCTCTTTGCCTGCCAACTACTGGCTCGGTCCTTCTGCGCAGGGCTCAGGGCTGTGTGCTGTCTGTCAGTGCTCACCCAGGCACAGCCACTACCCCTCTCAGTCCCCTCCTTTCTTCCCAGGAGAGCTGCTCACCCCTAACTGGTCAGAGCTGAAGCCATAAGGGACTGGGTGTTTTGATCCCCTTGGCCCTAGGAGTAAGAAAGTTCTCTTTCTCTCATTTCCTGCCTTGTGAGGTGGCGGGGCAGTTCCCTGGCCGAGCCCTCTTGTGTCCCACCTGCAGGGCCAAGGGCCATTCCAGACAGGGTGTCATCTACCAGAGCCCTGTCCTCAGCCTTCCTGACCTGTAGGGCCTGGTCTCACCTTGGCAGCTGTAATACAAAGGGAATTTGTGCCCACTTCTCCCCGTCTGGTGCTGACCTCTTGGTCCACCGTCAGCCAGGTCAAGCGCCACTTCCTCCTCTCGGGCTGGCTGCGGGCTCCAGACTCCCCCAGCACCTCCCGGGGCCGTGGCCAAGGCCTCTGTGTTGGGGAGCACTTGCCGGCCTTCCTGCTAGGCGTGCTGCCTGCCTCTGCCCGGGGCCCTGTGCCCCTGAGTCCTACACCTGTCCCAAGATTGCCTAAACTGTCTTACTCTAAGTGTTTCCTGCCCCAGGAGAGGGCTTAGACTGCAAGGGACCCACACCCTCCTGGCCCCCTCTGCTCCCATCTCTGCCACTAGCTTCCCAGGTGAGCTGTACCGGCCAGCCTTTCTCCTCCATCCATGGCCATACCCCCAGCCATTTTGTACCATTATATAAATATATATATATATATATAAATATATAAATACAATATGTGAAGACATCTTCTTGGTTTTTATTTTGAAACAATTTTTAGGCTTGTTCCGGGGGTCTCTGTGCTGCCTGTACTGTATTGACCTGTTTTATAGGTGCCTTTTTATTAAAAAGAAAATTCAAAATCCACCCTGTTGCTTTTTTGCTTCTGTGTATGGTTCCTCCGTTACCCAGCTTGCTATTAAAATGTTGGGAGAAAAAAGGGACCACAGGGCTTCCCCATCATTTTACTGTAAGGGCACAGCCTCCTCCAGGGCCACAGCCCTAGTTTCCCCAGGGGGCCCTCCCAGGGAGTTTGGCTAATGGGTTTGAGGACTGGGGAGCTGAGATGAGGCCTCAGCAGGTGCCAGGGCCCCGACCCCCACCCCAGTCTAAGCTGAGGGGGAAGGAGAGCCCGGAAATGCGACAGACCTCCCTAAGCACGGAGCAGCTTCCTCTGGTTCCATCTGAGTGGTATCCTCTCAGGGCCAAGGCAGGCTTCCTGGGGTCTGGGGACTTCCCTGGCCAGGTCTGGTTTTTACACTACCTTACCTAGGGTGACATGGGGGTGGGGGACTAGATGAGATGACTTCCAGAGGTCCCCTTTAATCTGTCTCCTCAGTGGGTCTCTACTCATTCTGACTTTTAGCTAAGTGCATCTTCTGCTGCGGCCTGAACCCCTCGACTGTTCTAGTTTTTATAGGCCCTGTGGACTGTGGAAAGATGGTCACGTCTGCTTCCTTCCCCGTCAGTACCCAGAACCTGCTAGGGCCCTGGGTCCCGTCTCTTCATGTCCACTCTGGGAGTGCTCCACCCACCTCCGTCTGGTTCCCAGGCAGAGATGACAAGTGGGTTTGATTTGTGTCTGTCCCCTTTGGGGGTTGCAGAAGGTGATTTTCCATTCTCGCACTGCATTCATCTCCTGGCTCTCCCTTAGTTCCTGAGTAGAGCACTGGTTGCCTTCTGTGGGCACCTGGAGTCTGTTCTCAGTCTGCAGCCCAGGAGTCAGTGACGTGGGGCTGACCCAGTGCTGTGTTGGTCACAGCAAGGACAGCTACTTAAAGTGAATCAATCCAACCTTCCTACTTGGTCAAGATGGCTGAAGGGTTGGGGTCCTGGCAGAAGTCACATTAAGGCCACACTGCTGCCAGCTGGCCTTCCCTCAGCCTTTACCTCAACTCCTCCTCTGGCTCCCAGCTTCCTCTGGCTTCATTCAGCAAATGGCATCAGCGGTGAGGTAGGTAGCTGTAGCAGTGAGCAGCCCTAGGATGATGGGAGTATGTTCTGGGAGGGGGTTCACTTTCCTTCATGGCCAGGGCAGAAAGGAACACTGGATTTTGTGCTTTGGCTGGTGATGGTGGGAGAAGGTGTGTGGGGTCCTCTTAGCTCAGGGTGATGCTTCAGCCCAACCCCAGGGCTGACAGAAGGCCTGCAGGGACATCTTCAAGGAGGACTGGTCCATCTCCCTGCCCCATGGGACACTCACCTCTGTGGCTCCTAGGATGCCAGCTCCCTTTGGAAGAGGCTCCAGAATCCCCAAATGCCCCAAGGGAAATGGGAACAAAGGGGGCATTGGGTCCTAGAAGGTGGTGAGGGAGGTGGCATTCTCTGACTCAGAGAGACTGCTCTTGCGCCAGCTTGGGAGGAGCTGGCACAGGGAGGCAGGGCCGGCACAGCCCAACTTGGTCAGAAGCCGAGACAGGTCACTGCGAAACTTAACGCCGGCGAAGGTGTAGAGCATGGGATTGAGGCAGCAGTGAGCCAGACCCAGAAACTCGCACATGGTGATAGCCACAGAGAGATAGCCATTCAACTCGCAGCTATTGTTCACGGCCTTCAGCCTTGCCAGGGTATCCAGGAAGATGACAATATGGTAGGGTGACCAGCAAAGAAAGAAGATGCTGGTCACCAGGATGGCCACTCTGACTGCCTTCTGCCGTTGAGGGCGCCGCTGGGCCTGGCAAAGTCTGTGCACCACCCCTACATAGCACCAGCCCATCACCAGCATAGGCAGCAGGAAGCCCCCAACATGGTAGAGGAAGCGGGAGGTGAACCAGGCATTGGTTTCGGCTTGGTTCTCTTGGGAGAAGGTACAACGTGGCAGGGAGTCGTTGTGATGGGGTTGGCTGACCTTGGCGAAGAGAATCTCTGGCAATGCAAAGAGGAAGCCTGCCAGCCAGATGGCAGAGCAGGTGATATGGATGGACAGGAGGCGGCGGTGGCGATAGGCATGGACAGCATGGACAATGGCCAGGTAGCGGTCCACAGCAATACAGGCCAGGAGCAGGCTGCTGCAGTAGAAGTTGATCTTGTGCAGGGCAATCACAGTTTTGCAGAGGAAGGTCCCCAGGACCCAGCCCACTGAGCCCTCCGCCACAGCAAAGGGCAGGATGGAGACCAGTAGGAGGTCAGCCACCGCCAAGTGGAACAGGAAGGTCTCGGTGGAGCTGCGCGTCTGCCGGTGCCGCTCCAGGATCACCAGCACCAGGATGTTGCCCGTCATACCCAGGAGGAAGATGAAGCCGTAGGCCACTGGCATGAACACGGCCTTAAAGGAGGTCAGAAGGGGCCCCTCAGCTGTGGGGCAGACGTGGCTCTCCAGGAGAGGGCTCTCCGTGCTGTCATTGTAGTTGGCCAGTACATTGTACTGCAGGGACAGAGGACAGGAATATGAGAACCGAGGACCCCATCTGTCTTCTCTTCCAGGGACCCAACCTTCCATCTAGATTTTTCTGTCCTCCCAGGCTGACTGCACTCCAGTACATCCCACTCACCATATGCCAAATTTCCTGGGTGTTCCCAGGAATAAATCACTCTACCTTTTCCAATTTTCTTTCTCTTCTTTTTTGTGGGATACTGAGGATCAAACCCAGGGCCTCACATGTGCTGGGAAAGTGTTCTACATCCTAGCCTGGAACACCAGCTTTTCCTCTGTAAAAGGTATTAATCCTCCACCAGGCAGCAATGAGGGTGGAAGGAGGTGTATGGCCTGGGCATGATTGCCAGCTGACAGGCTGTGCACCTGTGTTTCTGTGTCCACAGCTACGGAAAGCTGCAGGCTTGGGGACTGGATCTGGTTGGGACAAGGGCTATCTGCTCTAGTACCGAACAGAGTCACAATCACTAAAACCTAGGAAGCTGCTGCCAGAGGGGAAAGGGCAGGCGGGTTCTATATAGCCGGCAGCCTTCCTCTTAATTTATTCCCCTATTCCTCATTGGCGTTATTAATGCTGACATTGTGGTCCTGGTCTCCCACCTGCCTCGATCTATGCAACCAGCCCAAGGGCTAGAACAGCACCCTTCCTGGCTTGTCTTGCTAAAGATCACTAAAGACCATTTGCACCTCCCTCCAGAGCCAACACCCCAACCGCTGAGCAGCACTGCCTGGGACTTTTCTAAAGGCTTTGGGCAAGGGCAGCAGATGCAGCACCCTTGCCTACTTCCCATCCCCTGCCGATTCCCCAGGCCATGGGGAGGTAGGAAACAGAAAGCCCAGAAACAGAGAGAGGCAGAGGAAGCGAGGGAGACCAGGCAAAGGGGAGGGAGGGAGGGCGTTCTGAGCCAAGGGGGCGGGCCTGCGGTGCCTCCGGAAGTTCCCTCCTCCCCACCCTCCTCTCCTCTCCATCACCTCCCACCATCGCCCGAGGGCCCGGGTTGTTTACCACTAACCACAGAGGAAGACGTGGTGCCTGTTTTCATACCTTTCACTCACAGCTGCCCCTGCACCTGCTCCTCACCTCCCAGCTCTGCTCTTCCCACCCTCCCCTGGCCGGCCCCCTTCCCGTGCAATGCAAAACCAAGGGTACCCGACTTCTGTGGGTTCAAACGCAACTCTGTAAATGACTAATCCCAAGGTGGTAGGGAGGGGGGTGAGGGACTCGGCCTCCCCCGACTCCCCCTTTCGGGAGCCTGAGGGTCTCCCACAAGCAGTGGGAAGTTCACTGGCTGCAACAGGGCTTTCCTGCAAGCAGGGGCACCAGTTGTGGGTCACACACTGACTTGCAGTGGTGGGCAATCTCCCCTCATCTTCTCTTCTGGTCCCCAGAGTAGGTGACCACGTCAGCGGTGGCGTGCAGTGGCAAAGCCATTTACCTCCTCCCAAGCATTATCCCCTCCACCGTGGCTTGCTGCAGCCCTGCTTCACCTTACTGCTCAGGCTGCTCTCGCCGTGGGTTCCCTTCCTGAGAACTGTTCCTCTCCTGTCCACTTCCTGCAGAAAAAACTGTCCTTCTGGTAGCCGGTGTTCTCACCACAAATCCCAGCTAGGTGTAGGACGAGCACATATAGTTCAGCTACTTGGGAGGCTGGGGGAGGAGGTTCAGTCGTGTGAACCTACAAATTTGAGACCAGCCTGGGCAACATAGTGAGACCTCATCTCAAAAAAACAAAGACAAAAACGAAACAACACACCCATTGTCATATAAATATCCTGCTTAATGTCCTTTACTGTTTCCTATCAGCAGCAGACAGTGATTTATTTTTATTTTAATCTCTTTTTTTTGTTTTGTTGTGAGACAAGTTCTCACTATGTCATTCAGGCTGACTTTGAACTCACTATGCAGTTCAGGATGGTGGCAAATTCACAGTGATCCTCCTGCCTCAGCCTCCCAAGTACTGGGATTACAAATGTGCACTACCATGCCAGCTTCTTTTTAAAGAATCTTTATCCTCTCTGTCTCTCTGTCTCTCTGTGCCTCTCTCTCTCCAATCTCACATTTAGTAGCAAAGCTTTCTTGAGAAAAGCTTGCTTTGTGCTACTGTCCACCAGTGGAAGGCCGAGGGAGGCCAACTGCCCGCATTCGCAGGGTGGCTCCCAGTGGCACATGTGGGTATGCTCACTGGCATGTCATTGGCGCGACCTCTTAGGTGAGGGGTGTAACACACAGTGCTGAGCTCCAGAACCAGTTGCGGAGCATCCTATGCAGCATGACTCTGCAGCTTTCACGAGTGTGCACAGTCGTGTCAACATCACAGGGTTCCTTGGGACTAGGGCTCCAGGCTCCCCTTCTCGCCATTAAGCAATGGCTCTTCACTTTGTATAGTCAGAAACACACAGGCTTGTGTTTAAGAAAATCTATCTCCATGTGAAAACCATGGGTCGGTAGGGTACAGTATAAACACTTTTTTTTGGCTTTTTGAGACGGGGTCTCCCTGTGCAGTTCAGGCTGGCCTTGAGCTCACTTTGTAGCTGAGGCTGGCCTCAAACTCACAAGGATCCTCCTGCCTCAGCCTCGCAAGTGCTGGGATTACAGGCGTGCGCCACTACGCCTGGCTCAGTGTAAACTCTTAAACAGACCTTTACATTTCTCCAAGATACACATCTCCTTCATCTGTTAGACCTTACCCTTTTTATTTTTCGTTTTGTAGTACCGGGAACTGAACACAGTGCCTTTGCACTGAGCTATAGCTCCAGCTCATTTTCAATTAGTATTGTTATTATTATTATTGTTTTGAGACAGGGTTTTGCCAAGTCACTAAGTTGTCCAGGATGGGCTCAAACTTGTGATTCCTCCTGCCTCAGCCTCCTAGAGTGCTGGGATTCCAGCTGTGGGCAACCACACCCAGCTTTATCTTCTGGGTGATTACTTTAGGCACACTGCCCTCCAGGTATACTACCCTACCAGCTTCCTGCTCCCAGCACCTGACACGTCCCTGGCACCAAGCCTTTGCTCAGGCTCTCCTTTTGGCCTGGCAGACTATTTTTGTTTGCCTCTTAATTCCTGCCCTTCTCTGAAGGACCAGGCCAAGCCCAGCTTCCTTCCACTTAGAAGTTCATCTTCTCTGAGTTCAGCAAGGATACAGACCCCCTTTGTACCCTTCTACAGTCTGTGCCTCTGTTGCTCTTCTTGGGTTCCTGCTCCCAGTGGGAAGCTATTTTGGAGAGTCATGAGCCCCACCATTTGATTCTTTCTGCGATTCAGCAGAAGGTAAAGGAGAAACCGAGGTAAGCAGTCCACCTACAGAGCACAGACTTCAGACAGGAGGAGGAGGGTGCAGGCCTGGGCCGAAGCTGGGGCCTGGCTGCTCTGTTCCCCGGGGGAGGCCTTAGGTCCAGCCAGCCTGTCTGGCCCAGAGGCCTTTCAGGAGACCACTCAAGTTCTCACCCTCCGAAGCATTCAGGCTGAGCATGGTGGTGCATGCCTATAATCCTAGCACTCAGGAGGCTGAGGGAGGAGGATTGCCATGGGTCAGGGCTAGCCTGAACTATATAGCAACACCCTGTCTCAAAAACCAAAAAAACCCCAAAAAACAAAAAACAAAAAAAAACCTCAAACAAAAGAAAACCAAAATTCAAAAATCCAAACAAAATAAAAAACCCAAAATCAAAGCATGCAGGCGGATTGGCTTATTGCCCACTTAAAGTCATCACAGTGAGACCTCTCCAGGGACCCTTTCTCCCAGAATTCAGTGGTTTTTTATTTTGCGTTTTGAAATTTTATTTATTTATTTATTTTTTGTCTTTTTGAGACAGGGTCTCATTATGCAGTTCAGGCTGGCCTTGAGCTCACTTTGTAGCCCAGGCTGGTCTGCAACTCAGAATGATCCTCCTGCCTCAGCCTCCCGAGTACTGGGATTACAGGCCTGCGCCACCACACCCGGCTAAAAATTTTTATTGGTACATTTTAGAGGTGCATAATGATAACAGTCATCAGAGGAAATTTGTACCTGTCCATGGTATATATCGTGCTTCTTACTTTTTTCCCCTTAGAGCTCAGGTTTAGGGGCGGGGTGTGTCTCTTCCTCCTTGGCAAGAGGCGTTGGTTTAGCACGGCGCTCAGAGAGGGGAAGATGCGAGGAAGCTGGTTGCTGGGAGTTGCAATACATATTAGCAGGAGATGTCAAAGAGATGTTTTAGGAGTTCAGGAGTGGCATAAGTCAAAGCCACTTCCCATACTGAGGGTGAAAGGTAATAAAGCGAGGCTGGGCCTGGCCTGGGGGGCAGGAGGGGGTCAGGCTGCGTGGTACTGAGGGGTCACGGGCTCACACCAGAGGAAACGCACTGCGGGCACTGGGATGAGCAGCTCACTACTCCTTGCTGCAGAAAGTAGCGGAGTTGGACGCGGTGGTCTAGGCCTGTGATCCCAGCTACTCTAGAGGCTGAGGCAGGAGGGCCTCAAGTTCAAGCCCAGCTCAGGCAATTTAGCAAGACCCTGTCTCAAAAAAACAAAAGACAAAAACAAACTAACCAAGGGCTGGGCATGTAGCTCACGGATAGGACGTCACTAGGTTCCATTCACACATACACACTCACTCACACACATGGCGTAGACCCAAAGCCCTCCTATGTACAGTGGCTCTGATGACAACAAGTACACCAGATGGGGCCACAGCAACATACGACACAGGCAGGTACCCAGCAGGTCGCCACCAGGGCATAGACCAGGGCTTTGTGTCCCAAAGGCCCAAAAATGTGATAACTGGAACAAAGCTGGAACAGAGCTAGGAAGCCAGCGAGAGAGAGAGAGCAGCTTCTAGCCCTGGGGTGGGGGTGGGGCAAAGCTCAGCTTCCCGGCCTTGAGGGAGGTGGGGAGAGGCAGGCAGAAAGGCGAACTTCTCAGCTCACAGTGTGATCTGCTAAGGTTCTTTTCCCTCCCTCCTCTTAGGCCTGGAGCCCCTCCCTGGACAACAGAGGTCACCAAGCCCCATTTGACTTCTCCAAAGAGGGGGCTCCGTGGGCATCTACGCAGTGGGAGCCTGGCAGCAGGCGT
This sequence comes from Dinomys branickii, assembly GCA_004027595.1. Classification (NCBI taxonomy): domain Eukaryota; kingdom Metazoa; phylum Chordata; class Mammalia; order Rodentia; family Dinomyidae; genus Dinomys; species Dinomys branickii. The sequence goes on along the minus strand of PVLD010005840.1, from coordinate 39,785 downwards.
ATGTGGGAGTGTCTGGAGCATCCCCTGGGGGTCCGCACTGGATTTCCTCCTCCTTAGCACTCTCAGCCCTGCCTTGGATGAAGATGTGTCTGGGAGACACTTTCGGACAAAACAGATTAGCCAGGTGCGGTGATGTTAATCCCAGTAATCTGGCAGGCTGAGGCAAGAGGATCACCAGCTTGACCTCAGCCTGGACAGCTTAGTGACTTCATGAGACTGTCTAAAAATTAAAAATAAAAAGGGCTGGGGATGTAGCTCAGTGTGAGGACAATACAGAGTTCTCCATAAGCTGGAACTATGGGCTCTAACTAATCAGACAGAATTGCATAGGGAAAAATCGAGACCTAGACTGGGGTTTCACCGTTCAGGGCAAGATAGGAAAGACCTGGTGATAACAGGTCATGAGAAATAAGACTTGGGAGTTTGTTGACTGAAAGCTGAAGATGAGTCACCAGAGTGAGGTGGCTGCTGGAGGGCTCCAGTTGCCTTCCTCTGTGTGAACAGAAGCCTGCAGAGGGCACTCACACCAACCCACCTTGGATCAGCGGGACAAAGTGGCCTCTGTGCCCAGGGGTTTGGAGAATCAGCTTTGGAAGGACGTTCTCCTGTACTAGGGTTGTACCGACCAGGGAAGAGAAGTGGACTCTACGGGACTGTCTTCAAGGATGGGAGCCATGGGCCAGAAAGCAGGATGAGCTGAGGTGAGCTTGCCCTCAAATGACTTTTTCCCTTGCCCAGTGACTCTGGTTTGCTGTCTGCCCCATCCTCTGTGGCTGAGCTACACCATCTTTGTCTAGCTCAGCAGTTGGGAACCTTTGATTCTCTAGCCTGTCCTGGAGCCAGTAGGTGCCACAGCGTGACCTTGCTTCCCATCCCGAAGTGGGGGTACATGGCTCACACAGGCCCAATCTCAGGCCCCCAAGGCCTGAGTCATGCTGGCCATGGGATGAAGCTACACACAGATGTCAGGTGTTGCTCTGGCCATGGGGACCACACAGACTCCATCCCCTGTGGGGGATTCCCAGCCATGAGTCAGGAGCTTGGAGTGGGGCCTCTGAACCTCTTACATCCTCCTCCAGTGGCTTGAGGGGTTCAAGGGTCTTCAGGAATGCTGCTGGGCTGCAGGCAAAGGGGTAGGTCTGTATTTCGTACTCCACTCTTCCTTCGGAAGGCCTGTCCTCCTAAAGGCCATCGGAGACTCTGGCTTGCCATCTGTCCTGTCTTCCCCCCCGACCCTCTATCCTTTTCAGGATCATGTGTGCCAGGTCCCTGTCATCTCTGCCTGAGGGTTTGGGCCATGAGGAGCCTGGTACTGCTCCGGATGGGGTGCTTGGGAGGGAAACCTTATTTCTGCACTGAGTCTCTTAGGTTTACAGGGATCCCCCACCTTGCATCCCAACATGTTTGCACTCTGGGGATAGAGTCACACAGTTGAAAATACATGTAGACATATTTTCTAGTTCAGCCTATCTCCTGGGATGGTGTTGATGTGAAATATTTTGCCTCATCATTCCCAGAAGAATATTCATTCTTGTGTCCTCATTCTCCATTCCAAATACAAAGCCACTTTTGAACACTATCCTGCCAGAGGAGTGCGAACAAATGGCTTGAGTCCCTGCAGAAGGCAAGCGCTCCTGATGGAGTCTTTGCGATAATGTCCTGCCTCTCGCATGCCGACTAACCTCAAGCCTGGCCTCAGGTCCAACCCACATTTTTGATCCTTCCAGCCAAACCCCAGTTGGCTCCTCCTGTACTGGGGCTCCTCTGGGACTTTTGATCTGATCGGGGTGAGGGGATCCTCCCCTTCCCCTAGGTAAAGCCCAGAAACAGCCGGAGCTAGTTTTGGTTCCTCTTCTTCACACCTCCCTGGTGAAACAAGACAGTGCATGGAGCCCAGCTTTGTAGCCTGTGGTGTTCTGGTCACACTAAGGTCGTCATCAATGGGAAAGGATCCGGCAAGCCGGGCTCCGGGGCTGACACCAGCTTGGCCCCGCTCTCTAGCAGCCTCTCTCCTGGCTGAGGTGCAGGGTGGGGCTGTAGTTGTAGTGCATGACCAGCCAGAGTAGGTGCCCATTCTAGCCCCTGGTTCTGTACAGAAGTGGAGTCTCTCCAAACAAGGTTCCTGGAGGCAGGGTCTATGTCTGTCTAGACCTGGTTCCCAGCGGGGTGGCTCCCTGGCATGCCCACTTTGGGGACCTGGCTCCTCCTTCCTGGTTCTTGCCCATCTGGAATTTTTCTGTTTGAGTCCTCTACTCATAAGAATTAGGAGCCCACATTAGGAAAGCATGTATTTTAAGTGGCCAGAGTGTACCTTAGAGTTCAAGACGGGGAAGGGGGCACAGAATGGCCAACACTTGGCTTACGGCCATGAAACTCAGTTTTGAACCCAACACTGAAGGCAGAATCTAGTGATGTGGGAAAATGGAACAGTGCTAGGTTTAGACAAAGGCAGGAGGAGAACAGGGAGCAAAAGGAATGGAAAAAACTGGACAGATTCCAGAAATAAGTGCTGAGCTGACTTCAACTGCACCACCAGTCAAGAAATACTTATTGGAGAGCTGTGTATAGTGGCACATGCCTATAATCCCAGCGCTCAGGAGGCGGAGGCATGCAGCTCACCTTGAGTTCGAGGCCAGCCTGAACTACATGTTGAAACCCTGTTTCAAACTCCTCCACCCTTCCCAAAAGAAATACTTATTGGGGCTGGGGATATAGCTTAGTGACAGAGCAATTGCCTAGCACCCAAGAAGCCCTAGGTTCCGTCCCCAGCACAGTGAAACAAAACACCCCCCACCACACACAAGCTTATCAGGAAGCTACTACATGGAAAGAGTCTTCTGTCCGCTCTTTCACCCTATGGCTGACACTGGGGCAGTGCTCCTCCTGGCTGCATACGGAGTAGGTAGGGTGGAAGGGGACAGTCCTGTGGAGAGTACATAGAAGGCAAGTACATGTGGAAGAGCACTGCTGGCTGGTTAAGGAAGGCTCCCAATATGCCTGGCCGCCTGGCTAGAACCTGACTGAGGGGTCCGGGCACATTCAGGTGCCCAGCAAGGGCCCCCAGTTTGAGGTTTAACATGAAGCAAGTAGGCAGGTCTCTCCTGGGATGTAGGTTTTCTTCACAACACGGAATATGTCCTGCTGCCCCTACCCCTGCCACCACCTGTCTCTAGTAGGTCACACAGTGAGGTGAGGTGTGCACTGAATGGAAACTCTTGAGGTTTCTCAGAAGCTAGGAATGGCCAGTCTTAGTGGTTACCAAGACATCCAACTGGGTCAGGGCTCGTGGTCAGTTTGAAGCTGTGGGCAGATGACACCCAATAACCTAACCAGGTGTGGCTGGTGGTAGGGACAAGGGACGAGGGAGGGAGCATGTTGCCGTTTAGGGCAGAGAGCTTTTAATCTGATTTGGGGTATGGGTCAGAGTCTGTGATTAGACCCAGGGCTGGCTTTGCGGATGTGCGGTGGGGACAGTCACATCAGGCCTACACTTACAAAGACCTCACACTGGGTTCGATGCTCTGCTGGAGCCTTCTTGGAATTCTGAATACTCTTGTGAATGAGAGGCTCTGAAGTTTCGCTTTGCACTGGACCCACAAATCATGCCTCAGGTTCTGATTAGATAGCTGGCTTAGGGTGGTGGTCTGATGTTACCTGGGGTTGGGTCTGAGAGGCCAGATTTGAGTGAGAGCCCTCTCACTTCTATCCATGTTCCCCTGACACTTCCAAGGTCGGGCCCTGGGTTAGAGAGACAGGCTTCTCCCAGTGAGTCTGGGAAGATGGTGGGTAGAGTTACAGAGCAGACCCTGCCTCTGGGAGCTGGAGGGAGGTGGACAACATCTCTGGGAGTTTAGCAACAGGACAGCTGGTAGGAGCCAGTGTGTGGATCCTCCATGAGACAGCTCAGAATACAGCTCAGAGAGAAGTCCTTTCTCCAACGAGAGAAAAACACCATGACGAAGTTTCGGTAAATGCTTACTGCCTGTCCTCTGCTGCCTGATACGGGAACCCTGGGCTTCTCTGGTTCAGCTGCTCCACACACACATGCTTTGGGAGCGCAGTGTCAACCTAAGTCAACTGAAGCACTCTGCTTCGTGAGAGTCGGGTGGGTCACAGAGAGTGGTGCTGACGACTGTGTTTTTGGCCAGTCCAAGAAACACTACCTTATCTCTAGAGACTCCAGTTCTTTGTGGAGGCTTTGACATGCTCTAAGACATTTCTAGGATCAACACAGGATACTCTCAACAACTGAGAACCCCTGATCGATCAACACAGGATACTCTCAACAACTGAGAACCCCTGATCCCCAGCTTGGGTGCACTGGGATCCTCTCCCTGGCTATGATCTCTCTGGTCTCACACTTCCTCCATCTAGAATATAATCATTGTCTAATAGCTTCCAGGGAGTGCTTGAGCGTTTTCTCAGGTGGACCATAAGCTCTTTGAGGGCAAAGATGAGGTCTTCCACTTCTGCATCCAAATAGAATGTCACGATCACACAGCAAGAAATGAACAACGATGTGTTGATCAATGGATTAGCATTGCCAGCCTCCTGACAGTAAACCTCCAAAGTGATTTCCTGTCTAGTCCCTTACTCCAACCCTAAGAGACAGGGGAGGGCACCTGTTCACTATTGAAAAATTCTTCAGACCCCAGGCTGTCCTCTCTCCCTTTGGCCCTGGCACAGAACATGGAAGATTCCAAGCAGGGCCTGGGCAAGGAGGGGCAGCTGTCTGTACTCACCACATCATCCATGTTGTAGTTCATGAGCTCCATGTCCAGGGTGAGGGGGTAGCTCATCGCTGTAGCTGCGAAGGCCCCAGACTGGTCACTGTCTGATGCCGAGAGCTTCTGTGGTGTGACTGGTGCCTATAGAGAGGTGGCAGGCGTCAGCTGCAGATTTAAACAAATGAGCTGCGCAACTGTCTCCTGTGGCTGAGGAGGGCCTGTTGCCTACCTCACAACTCATCAATTTTTTTTTTCCACTGGGTCTTTTCTGTTTTTTTTTTTTTTTTTTAAGAAAAAGGGAAAATCCCCCGTAGTGTCAGAGCTAATCAAGCATTTCAGTGCCTTTCCTGGCAACCGTTGTCTCATACGGGGCTTGATGCTGGTGCAAAGGCAGCCCCTCACTTCGGCCACCCAAGGGGACCAGGTCTCGGGAAACTCCCCAGAAAAGGGATGGGACAAGCACCTTTTCAGCCCCGTCCCCTGCAAGCGACCTCTAGACCTTCACCTTCCTCCCTACTAGGGTGACCAACCATCCCAGTTTGCCCCGGACTGAAAGTCCCTTGTCCTGGGAAGCCCCACAGGCCAGGGCAAATCAGGACACTTGCTCAACCTACTTACAGCCATCCTTTTGCTCAGGCAGGGGTCAAACCTCTTCCCTTTTCAGCACAAGTTTGGAACAGATAGGTTGGAACCTACTGAAGAGAACAATCGTAAAATAGCACTAGAAGACAAAAATGAAATTACCAAAGGAAAGCACGATATAAACATAGAGTTGGCCAGGCATGGTGGCGCGTGCCTGTAATCCCAGCAATTGGGAGGCTGAGGCAGGAGGATCTTTGTGAGTTCGAGACCAGCGTAGGCTACCAAGTGAACTCAAGGCAAGGCTGAACTGCATAGTGATAACTTGTCTCAGAAAAGATGGACAAAAAAACAAAAACAAACAAACAAACAAAACACATAGAGTCACCTTCTGACTCAAAAACAACAATGCTCTGCCTACAAATGGACTCTGTTGAGATGTAAATTATTATCATGAACTAGCCAGCTAGAGAAGATGTTGGGTATCATCCAGTCCAGTTCTTGAATTTTGTGTGCACACCCACACCTGGGAGCAGGGTGGGATTGAACCCAAAACCGTTGCAGTGGGTCCATCCTCAGCCCTTTTTTATACCTTGTTTTGAGAAAGGGTCTTGGTAAACTGCTAAGGTGCCAAGGCTGGGAATTTGTAATCCTCCTGCCTCAGCCTCCCAGAATGCTGGGATTACAAGCATATGTCCCCATATCCAGCTCCAACCCTTGATTTTTATTTACACAGGAGGATCTGGATCTTAGAGAAAGCAAATAACTTACCCAGGGCCATGCAGCTAAGCAATGGAGAGCTCATGCTTGCACCTAGGTGTGACTTCACATCACGCTCTCTCTGCTGTTTCAGGCTGCTGCTCTCACAGGCTCACAGAACCCCTTCCCGTTCCCTCTCTTCTGTAAGATCTCAGGGCTTCTTTTATGAAGCCTGTTGTTGTTGATCCATTTCCCCTCCGAGTCTTATCTTTTTTTTTTTTTTTTTTTTTGCGGTACTGGGGATCGAACTCAGGACCTTGCGCTTGCTAGGCAAGCGCTTATTCCACTGAGCTATATCCCCAGCCCCCCGAGTCTTATCTTTGTAGTTTCTTTCCCATCAGAGGAAGAGGTAGGAGAGAAAGAAAGGGTGAGTGAACAGCAGAAAACTGTTGGGGAAGTATTGAAAACCGAGCAGCAAGGGTGGCTACAGCAAAATGCCAGGAAACCAACAGAGAGAGGTCATCGTGTGTTCCCAGGAGCCCCAGGCAAGCACAAACCGTGGAGTACAGGACCCTGGCCCATGTCTGATCTCATTTGCATTGCAGTTTTGACCATGGTCTTTTTGGACACCATGACACTTCCTCTAAAAACATTGTATGGTGAAAAACTCCCCCTCCCCGCGGGTAGGCTGAGTCAGGTACCCCATCAGGCCGAGACTCCTGGCCACGCCCAACTGTAGAACCTCCTGTGAACCCAGGACCTTAAGGCAGTAGTCTCCCAGTCTTCCTGGCACCACGGACTGGTTTCATGGAAGAAAATTTTTTCAAGGACATGGGAGACTAGGAGGAGATTTAAAGGAGTGTGCAACCTGCATCCCTTGCACGCCCAGTTCACAGGAGGGTTTGCACTCCTAAGAGACTCAGATCCTGCTGCTGATCAGATAAGAGGTGAAGCTCAGACAGTAACACCACGGATAGGAAGCGGCTATCAGTACCCATGAAGCTTTGTGGCTTGCCTGCAGCTCACCCTCTGCTGTGCAGCCCAGTTTCCAATAGGCCAAGCCCCAGTATCTCTGTGGCCTGGGGTTGGGGACCCTTGCTTCAAGAGACCCACTACTTGCCCCTAATAGGGTCCTGAGCCCTTATCACGGGCCTGCTTCCATCCTGTGGAGCATAGTTTTGCTTCTTTTGCTTTCAATGAATCTTACTCTTGTCACTCTTTCTGAATGCCTTGTTCACTTCTTTGTTCAGGATTCCAGGAACCGGAAACAACTTCCCCAAGACCTTCGGTCTGATAATGTTTGCCACGAAGTGGTAAGCCAGCCAGAGGTAAGGAGACCCCCCATGTTCTGTTGTCTCCTTGTTTTGATCATCTGCTTGCCCTCTTGGGGGCATGGGTTGGACAGTTATGTGTCGATAAAGCATGTGCCATTTGAAGACCCCAGACAGGATCATGGGATGGAGCCTTACAGTTCTGCCAGGTGCATGACAATTTCCATGTATCTGACAGGTTTAAGTTTTGTATTTGTGCAACAAAAAGGATAAAATGTCCTGGTATTATCTTTTTCTGCACTCTAAATATTTTGCCCTGGTTGCATCTGAGTTTTGGGGATTTCACCTATAATCCTTTGTCTTCCTTCTGAATAAACATCAAAGACAATTTTTTTCTTAGATTTCCTTGCATATTTTTGGTTTCTATCCTTGGTGACTCTGTTTTTGTTTGTTTTTTGTGTTTGACATAGGGTCTCACTATGTAGTTTGGGCTGGTCTTGAACTCATTAGGTAGCCCTGGCTGGCCTCAAATTTGTGGTGATTCTTCTGCCTCAGCCTCCCAATTTCTGGAATGACAACCAAATGTCAGCATGCCCAACCTTGGTCACATCTTCCGAATCACATTTTTTCCTGTTTTAAACTCTTCTTCTACTACTCCTGCCTGCCAAATTGCATTCCTATCTTCTTGGATATGAGGACTCCTTTTTAGATAAAGGTCTTTTTTTAGACAAAGGCTGATGTCTCTGGGCTCTCATGAAGCAGACTTCCAGTTACCATAGAAGCACAGACGCTGCCCTTCCCAGTCTTCTATCTTTGGTTGGCCAAGAAATAGCAAAGGTTTATGTTTTTAGGGAAACTCAAATGAAGTCCAATTTCTAAGCTGGAGGGATGCGGCTGCTAGGACTCTTGGCCCTTGTTATGGTTGATACATTGTGTCAACTTGGGGAATCTAGAGGTTTAGCTGAGTAACTCTGGAGGAAGCTGGGGTGCTTACTTTGTAAACATCCTGAGCCTGTGGAAGAGGAGGGCATGGAGATTGTGTGAGAGATTCACGACCCAGTGGGGGTAGGTTGTTTACAATGTAGGGGAGAAAAGGAGGCTGCTTGCAACCATTCCTCCCTTTTTGCTTGATGGTTTTTGCTGTGCTCTGCTGCCCTGAACAGTTTGCCCTCTGCTTTGAGCCACTCTGCCTCTGAACCAGCCAAGTATGGACTGAAACCTCCACAAACTGTAAGCTAAATAAACCTTTCCTTCCTTCATTTTGGGCTTTGGGTATTTTGTCTCAGCAACAAGAGAAAAGTAACCAAGACAGCCCTGGACTGAAGGCAACACCTATAGTCATGAGCCACACACTTCATCAAAGACATCGGTAGGAAACTCGAGCCATTAGGACACCCCAGGACACTCCAGGGTTCTATGGTAGAAAACTCGAACTTGTAGGTACTACCCCCTAGAGGTCAACAGGTCTCCCTCTTCTAGCATGGATACCTTCGTGAGGACCCCAAACTTAATTTTCTCTCTTTCCTTTCTGTAAGCCCCACAAGACCCAATGAGAAATGTCCCATTGATCCCACTGACCTCACCATTAGGCTGTATCCTTCATACTGGAAATAATGTGACCCCAATAACCTAAGAAGGAAACAGCTTATTTGCTATTGCAATGTGGCTTGGGTCTCAATATAAATACAAGCCAGGAGAGGAGGGACAGTGGCCAGGAAGTGGTACCCTGAATGACAGCCCTTTTCTCCAATTAGATCACTTTTGTACAATGCAAGAAAAATGGTCTGAAGTCCCTTCAGTCCCCTTTTTTCTTTTTTTTGAGACAAGGTCTCACTATACAGTTGAGGCTGGACTTGAGCTCACTATGTAGCCCAAGCTGGCCTTAAACTCATAGTGATCCTCCTGCCTCAGCCTCCTGAGTGCTGGACATGGACCACCACACCTAGCTATGTGCAGGATTAAAAAAAAATTTTTATTTTAAAGAGAAAAAAGGGCCAGGGATATAGCTTAGTGGCACAGCACCTGCCTGGCAAACATGCGGTCATTAGCTCAATTCCCAGTACCACCACCACCACCACCACCAAAAAACAACAAAACACTCAAAATTTCAAAACAAGATAACAGGAGGTGACAATGGTTACATTGCATATTGTTATCTTTAAATTAATTACTCAGAGTACAAGACATAGGTATTTAATTGTCCAAACAATATTAGCACAAACCTTTATTTTCAACGAACTAAGAGAAATTAGTAGTATAACTATTTTAACTGTATTATATATATATATATATATATATATATATATATTGCTTTTCCCTACTTTTCTCCTTTCCCCCATCCCAGTCTCTCTTTCCTTTTAAACAATTTCTTCCATTTTGCAATATCTAGTGTGCATTTTGGATCTTATTTACTCTTTCAGCTTCTCTATGTGCAGGATTTTATGGCTTTCTATAAAGCCCTCTGCAAGGGCCTAAGGGATATTGACCTTAGAAAGCCTCCTGAACTAGATATTGGTCTTATTGATGACCCTCCCCCCTTAGAACACCACATATCTCTCAGGGGGCCAACTGGGACCCTCTAAACCTCCTCATAATTCTCAGGCCAGTGCCGGTCCTCTCCGAGTGACTTGGAGACCTATCCACATCCAGTTCTCCAAAGAGGGCCAATTTGAAATTGATTCTGTGAGCAGCTTTGGGATAGCTCTTAAACTGCAATTATTGGGTTAACTTGCTCTTTTTTCTGTTTTCTGCTCATACTAAAATACTTTTGCTTTTTTTTTTTGGTATTGGGAATTGAATTCAGGACCTTGTATTTGCCAGGCAGGCACTGTGCCACTGAGCTATATCTCTGGCGCTTAATTTTTGCTATTCAAGGTTACCTGAAAGCCTACTATCCAGTCAGCCATAACTGGAATGTAAATATCTGTGAGTTAATTCTGGCACCACAGGGGAAGAACACATCAAAATCCCAGTGGCCGTGAGGTTTGTTACAGAAGGGGGAGGGTAAATAAGCTCGAGAAGTATATAGAAAGTGAAAGGGGTGAGGATATGTTTCGGGTAAGGAAAGATTTTGTATGATGAGATTTTGCCCCAGCAGGCTTGTTAGAGAAGGGAACCAGTAAGTTTATAGAGAAAGAGATATCAGGAACATCAAAGGTATGATGATATATTTTGGTATGGAAGGATTTTGTATGATGAGATTTTTGCCCTCTTAGGTTGGGGTGGGGGAGGGGCAAAACCAGGAAGTCTAAGTAAGCCAAGAAAGTTTCATAGAGGATGAGACTGATAAAAGAGAATTTGTAATGTTCTGATGTTCTAAGTTCTTGCTATTGTTGGTTTTATAAGGTCAAAGAAGTATTCCTCCTAAATCTCCTCATTGCTCAAATTAGGGACTATGACACTAGACTCCTTTTTTTTTAGAGAGAGAGTTTCTCTCTATGTAGTTCAGGCTGGCCTTGAACTCACAGTGACCCCCATGCCTCAGCCTCCAGAAAGTTGGTATCACAGGTGTGCATCACCACTTTGGGTGACTCTGACTCTTGGTTGTTAGTTACTCTCCTCCACCATGGGACCAGATAAGACGAACTAGAACAGCATTCTGGTGATGAGGGAGAATGGGAACGATGATTGATCAGCACTGCCTTCAGAGAAATTCTCACAAGGACAAGAGTGGAAGAATATAAGCAGATCACGAGAGCTGTAAATATTATGAGGGAGTCACTAGTGTTAGCCCTACCAAAAGCTAAACAGCGCTGGAGGGTTATAAAGAAAAGCACTTCTTCGAAAGTGCCAAACTAAAATTGCCACAAAGGACTTTGCCCAAAGTGTATCTTGAATCACTTAGAGACCTGCCTAACAGACTTACCACTGGAAGATCTAGATCTTGGGATGTTCACAGGTAAAGAAGACCAAACCTGTAGGAGGCGAGGACCTGCTGCTGGGCACCCCCCACACGCTGCCATCAGAGAGTTCACCCCTCAAGTGTAGACCACAAAGGTTGTGATGTGCGGGTGAGCAACCTGGGAGCCAATAAATCTGTCTGCCCCCTGCAGGGTGCTGAGTATCAAATAGCATAGACTTGCAGAGGGGCATGAAAAAATTATCTGTCAGCCTCAGTCCTTTTAGCTGACCTATGTCACTGGTAAAAAGCAAAACCCAGACAGCTCACAGAGAATGACTGTGGATTGTAGAGGGTTAAGTAAAGTGGTACCCTTCCCTCATGCCCCTCTGGCCAACAACTGACCTAGAATATGGGATCTTACTATGCTGTTTTAGACCTCGATAATTCTGTCTGTAGCGCTCCCTCAGCTAGAGAAAGCTTGCATGCAGGACCAGTTTGCCTTCACATGGAATGAACAATGGACCTTCACGTGCCCAGCCAGGGCTGGTTGCACAGTCCTACCATTTGCTCATGGATGGTGACCCAGGACCTTGCCCTGTTGTCTTGCCCACCCACTATAAAAATGTTCCACTACATAAATGACATCATGCTAACCTCTGAGTGTCTTACAGATTTAGAAAACACATGGAGGATACACAAGGGCACTTCAAAGAGAGGGGATGAAAAAAATCAATCCCCCTAACGTATAAGGGCCTGGCACTGCTGTAAAGTTTTGGGAGTCTTATGCTGGGGTGAGACATGCATGCTACTTGGCAAGGCTACTGAGAAATGCAAAGCAATTACAGACGTTGTAAGACTTGAGGGGTATTGGCACATTTTCGTACCCTACCTTGCTCAAGTTGCCAATTTGATAAAAAGGAGACCCATAGGAGATTGGGCCAAAAGAGACAAGAGACCATCAAGGTAGCTAATACTTCTGGGAAAAGACAGAGTTATATTCTCCAGTACCCCAATGTCCATTTGTTCCAGAAGTTACCAGGAACAATACCAGAGTTATAGTGGAAGGTGATAGCAGAAACAACCCAAACAGACAGTTCCAATAGGAATGTAGGTATAGTTGTAGAAATGGGGGGAGGGGATCCGGTTATATGATGCAGGAGCAGCAACTGCTGCAGTGGGTAAAATCCATCACTGGATCTGCTTCAGCAGTGATAAAGACAGTATATGCAAAAAAGGGTTAACTTAAAGACCTTTTGGCCAAGCCCCTTTCTGGAGTGACACAAAATTAGACTTTGCAAAAGTGGTGTGACTGGTCTGGGTACAACCAACCACTTTTTGATTAGACCTTAAGCCTGCTCCCAGGAAAGGAAGTCACATTTGCTTTGCAAGCCAGGATCTATGGCTAGGGAAGTTGCAAGCCCCAGCATGGAAAGCCATTATTGTTTTGTTAAATTAGTCTGATGTGCAGTGAAGCTACCATTGAAACATTTGTGTCTGTGTTGCTGGCCACAGCCAAGGGGAGGCTCTTCTTGCGGTGAGGAATGACAACAGCAGAAAACCATGATAATCCCATCCACTGGTTACGTACATGATACACTTCTGCTCTCCAGTGATGCAGGCATATCTGGAACATGCCGCCCTGCCCTCCAAATTAGAATACCTTCATGGGGAACCAAGAACCGAGATGGAGCCTTCCTTCAAGTGATATAAATGAGAAAACACAACCACAGAATCCACAGATAATCATCTCCTCATCATTATTGTCTTAGTGACTTTTCTCGCTGCTAGACAAAATATCCAACACCCAAAGTTAAAAGGGGAAAGGTTTATTTAGGTCACAGTTTGGGGAGGTTTCAGTTGTTAATTAGCTGGCTCCAAGGCAGGGTGGCACAAGCCAGAGGGGCAACAGTTCCTGGCAGCAGAAAACAGCGAAAGCAGCAAGTGAGGGAGAGGAGAGCAAGCCCGTTTTGGTCCATTATGTTTTATGCAGGTTACCTGCCCTAGGGCAGATGCAGCGCTCACACCCTTGATCCTCACACCCTTGATCCCAGCAGTGGACCGTGAATCAAGCAGAAACTCAAGAAGCCTGTCCCTATGACCAGAGGAGGCTTTCGGGACACATCTGGATTTGTGTCAGATCCAGACACAAATCATACCAAGTGTGAATAATGATCAAATCTTTAAATTCTATGACACTGTCTTGGAAGCCCTGGATGACTATGGCTTGAATGTGCTTTCAGACCTTAATTCATTCTGAGACTTTATTTGGAATCTACCTCTTTTTTTTTTTTTTGGTGGTACTGGGGATCGAACTCAGGACCCTGCGCCTGCTAGGCAGGCGCTTATTCCACTGAGCTATATCCCCAGCCCTGGAATCTACTTCTTTTGAGAGATCTGTTAAACTTTACTTAGGTTTTATACCCTAGTGGTCCTGGCTGGACCTCTGTCCAGACTATGTGTTTTCCTTTTTAATCAGAGCCCTCAGCAGGCAGGTATCACCTGCCCATGGAGCTTCTCTGCTCCCCAACACATCTCCAGTATCTGCAATCATTCTTCAAAGACTTGATTTCTGGGTCCCTCATCACCCTGTTCTTGAATGATTTCTTGTTCGTGGTCTGGATATCCTCTGACTAGGGCAAACTGTAGGAAAGCACGGTGTTCGTGTTGAAGACTCTGTCATCATAACTGGATGTGGTGATGCATGCCTGCAGTCCTGGCATTCAGGAGGCTGAAGTGAGAAGACCACAAGTTCTAAGCCAGCCTGGGCTATTGGACTATAAAGCAGGTTCAAGATCAGACTGGACTATATAGTGAGACCCTGCCTCAAACAAACCCACCAAACTCCACACTCATATAACTGCAATTCTAATGATTTCCCCCTCCTGGCAGCTTTTTTTGAGCAGAGGCTGTGTTGAACTCGGGGCCCAGTTTTCCAGGCCGGGCAACTTTCCACCCTGCTGCCTCAGCCTTCCAGAGTACTGGATTATAGATGTGTGTCACTGTAATAATAACTGGCTTTCACACTCTCTCCTTGACAACATGCCTAAAGGATCTCATTCTGATGATTCTCACCCATTGCTTCAGGCTACAGAGGGGAACTTTTGTGATACTGATTCAATCTTCCGGTGATGTGATGAGCCAGCCTTGGGTCTACCAAGTCCTGCTAGAGCAAATACAGAACTGTGCTTTGTATCATTGGAGATACTATTCTCAAAGGTCAGGGAAGACTTCATGAGCTGGACCTTGGAGGTTTGCAGAAGTGAAGGCATGCTATGCTTGGAGGAGAGAGGGTGGGGCGGCCTTGGGAGGTGTGTGCTCTGGGTGGAGGGTCTGTGTGGGAAGAAGCATGTTGTGTCTGGCCCACTGTGGCACTCGGTGTATGGTAGCTGTGGCTTTGTGATGATGATGAGGATGATGACGGCAGAAAGAAGAGATTGGAGTATACACCGGACAAGGTAGGAATTGGTCTTACAGCCTTTTCCTCTGCCACTCTTCCCACCGTTGTTCATTTCCCATGACCTCACTGGTGGCTCAGGACTATTTATTAGCAGCAGCAGTAGGAGACCTTTCAGCTGTGGTGCTGTGGGTGGCAGCCAGGTAGTCAGTCTGTTATTTGTTCCATGGCCGGCCTGAGCTTGATGGAGGAATTGTAGCTGGGGCTGTCACCTGAACTTCCTGGTGCTTCTTGCACTCTGGATTTGAACTGATTTCTTTTCCTGTCTCTTCAGATGCAAGAATATATTTCAGGTTCCCAAGGCCCACTTGTCCTAGTACTGACCTTTAATAGTCATCTCAGTATGCCCCCAGTGGGTGAACACCCGCTGACTGTGAATTCTGATGTCTTAGAAGGCTCACAGTAGCTACTTTTTTTTAGGAAAGGTGATCTGCTGTGGTTTAGACGTTAAGTGCCCTCCAAAGATCTGTGTATTAAAGGTTCAGTCCCCAGTGCATAGTATTAAGAAGTGGGGCCTCATGGAAGGTTTGGGGTCACTGGAAGTATGCTCTTAAGGGGGGAGAGTAGGGCACCTCCCTTTTCTCTTAGCTGTCCAGGTCACTAGATAAAGTAGCCTCCTTTGCCACATTGTCCCACCATGAACTGTACTGTCAGGGTCAATAAGTCACAAACTGAAACCTCCTGAACTGTGAACCCAAATAAATCTTCCCACTTTACAAGCTGATGACCCCAGGCATTTGTAACAGTAACAGAAAGCTGCCTAACCTAAGTTCTTACAATCTTCAGAACCATAACAGCCAGAGTAGCTTCCCCAGGGTACATAGGGCAATCTCAAAACTGCAACCCTTTGATTGTAAAGATTCAGGGGTTCTCTCTATGTGTGGCAATCAGTTGTGTTGGGAGCCTTCTAGGTAAACGTAATCCAAATTCTATTTCAGTCTGCAGCTTGTTTATGTTACATTATGATGGGACCCCAGCCCTGATACTGTGGCCTCACTGAGGCTGGATTGTGCTTCGGGTTTCTCATCAAAATGACCAGTGGTGGCTTGGCCAGGATCGAGTTTGTGCCTGGTTTAGGGGTGAGTGGCTGCTTAGCATTATCTCAGCTGTATTTTTCTGTCAATGTATCTTGTTCCTGGATTATCTCAAATTGCTATTTGTTTAAAGAAAAGAAAAAAAATTTAAAAAGAAATAAAACAAATTTTTATTTGTTACAGATATTAGATATCATAACTGTGTACATGAAAAGATTGTTTCCCAGAGACTTGGGGTACTGTTACAGGGGATAGATTTGGGTTCCCTCCTCAACTTTTTCATTTTCTATTTGGTTTTGTTCTTTGAGTCAGGGTCCTCTCATGTAGTGAACTGATTGGTTGTGAACTCATTATGTAGCCCAGGCTGGCCTCAAAGTCGTGATCTCCTGCCTCAGACTCCCCAAGTGCTGGAATTACAGGTGTTTGCCACCACACTGGGCTTCTCAACTTCTTTTCTTAACTTGGGATGCCTTCACTCTCTGACCTGGGCAGAGACCTTGTTCTCTTTTTCCTCTGGGTCTCTTCCAGCAATGCAGAAAACAGCTCCACAGGCCCCTACCTTATTGGCCTCAGGGAGAGTCAAATGTCCCTCCATGCCCTCAACAAGAATCACAACGTTACACAGCATGGCACCAATCTATATGCTGCAAAGCTTACATTCAGCCTTGCCTCACTGTCATATTGTACTGAATTCTCACATTTAATTACGGGTAACACTCAAAAACACCTGTGCTGGAGGTGTGGCATTGTCCATGGTCATATTTAGGGTGGGGTGGGGTGAGAAACTGTCTTATTTTCTTGCTTCTGATTACAGAGAGAGTAGTTTTCAGAGTCAGGACCTGAAGTCAGCTCTATAGACGCCGAATCCAAGACAACACAAGATCACGTGCTCTTTTCCGAGATTCCACTTTGTGCAAGATAAGCTCCTACCTGGCTTATCTCGGGGAAAGGACCCTCCATGGGCTGTTTACCAGGTACTCACTCTGTGCCACGAGCTGAGCTCAGTTCTGCACATCATCATTTCCTCCCATCATCTGAACACTCTTTAAGTGTTGGATATTTTTATTAGCACATTACAGATGTGGAAACTGAGCTTCAGACAGCAGTGGGAAGCAGTATGAATGTTAACAGCTCACTCAAGCACCAGAACCTTACAGTCAACACAGGAAGTGGGTGGTAAAGGTTGTCATTGCTGGGAGCCTGCACCCACGCACAGCCCCTCTGCCATTAGGTAACAGGTAGGCATCCTGCAGGGAGGAAGCAGCTGCAGGTGCCGAGTAGGCACATCGAGGTTACCGCAAGGTTACAGGGGTATGCTGGGCACCTCTGTCTGGGGCTGGCTGTGTGGGCAGGTTAGAGAGTGAGTCAGGTGTCTGCTGCTGAGTACTGAGCTGAGCACCAGCTCAAGGAGTACTGCCTCTAACGGAGAAGCAGAACAGACGCATGGTCGCAGGCTTGCATACTGTCATATGCAAACAACTTGAGCACATTTCCAAAGCACTATGTAACACTGTATCGTGTCAATGAAAACAGTGTGGGCCGAGTCCAGCAGTGCGGAAGGCACATGGAGTTAGGATACACACGGCATTCTTCCGCCAGGGAGCTGGGTGTGAAGCGCCGGGTAAACTGTGAGGCTGAGTGGGTGATGGAAAAAAATGTGGATTTGATATCAAAAAGCCCAATGTGGATGCCCAGTGCTTTTACTTTCCAGCAAAGCTGCTTTTAGTCCAGGCCCTGCCTAATATTCTAAGGGGTACCAAACCAGAATGCCAAACCAAGCCTTCCTAAGCGAGTGCCTGCAAGCCGTCACGCCAGATCACAGGGCACCATACAGTCCGAGTCAGGAGGTCTAGGTGATCCTTCGCGTTTTTTTTTCTTTCTTTCTCTCTCTCTGTCTCTCTCTCTCTGTGTCTCTCTCTCTCCTTTTCTTATCCCTTCCTTCTCTCCTGCTTCATCTTCCTCTCTTTTTTTTTTTTTTTTGAGGAAGGGTCTCACTATGTAGTTCAGGCTGATCTTGAACTTGCTATGTAATCCAGGCTGATCTGGAGGTCAGTGATCCTCCTGCTTTGGCCTCCCAAGCGCTGGGATTACAGATGTGGGTTGCCACGCCTGGCTCATCTTCCTTTTTCTTATCCTCCTCCCCTTACCCTCTCCTTCTTCTCTAACTCCTCTTACTTCTTCTTCTACTGAGAATTGAAGCAAGGGTCTTCACACGAAGGGACATCCCTGGGTCTTAAAACTTCTTTTAAATTTTGAATTATCTTTTTTTTTTTTTTTTTTGGTACTAGGAATCAAACTAAGGACCTTGTGATTTCTAGGCAGGTCCTTGTGTCGCTGAGCTATATCCCTGGCCTCATTTTTTTTTTTTTTTTTAATTTTGAAACATGGTCTCACTAAGTAACTCAGTTGCCTATGCTTGGTTTGAAACTGTGATCCTCCTGCCTCAGCCTCCCAGAGTCTTAGGATGACAGATGTGAACCACCATGGTCAGAGAGAGTTTGCTTTTCTAATAAGTATCCAAGTGAGACTGACTTGTGGCCTGAGAAGCACCCTTTGAAACATCGCCTAGCACATACTGGACCCACATAAGTGGGTGTGTCGCTCAGTGCCCTTTCCCTGACACACTGACCGGCCAACCTGGAGTTCCCAACCCACCCAGCAGGCTCTCAGGCCTCCACACAGAGTGCCATGTTGAGGCCTCTCCAGAGCCATGGACAGCAGTCCCCAACCAGCAAATCCCACTGGTGTTTTTCCAGCACATCCAGCTCTCCAGGGCCTCACTGTGGCACAGCTGAAATTTGTATTGTGCCTCCTAGGCTGGCAGGTTCCCGTCTCTGGTCCTCGCTGGTCCATCTCCACCTCCACTCTAATTGGTGTGACCCAAGGTCTGCTAGTTAACCTTCAGCATGCCATGTAATCGTGTCACTTGGGCCCCCACCCATGGGAAGAAATATATTTTATATCACAACCTAGTTGGCCTGTCTGTGCACAAACAAGTGTGTAGACTAGTATCATAAATAATAAATACTGAGTATGTATATTATACTCCTATTTTTCTATCTCCCTCCCTTCCCTGCTTTTTTTTTTTAAAGGAGGTCATTCAGCCAAATTGCTTTAATGGATCTATACATAAGGCACAATCCTTGCTTGAAGATTATGAATATAATTTCCCCGAGCCTTAGTTGCCTTGTCTTCCTGCTTGTAAAATGCCTGTGTAGCCAGTCTTGGTTATTATTTATATGAATATTGTGCATGGTAAAGTCTTTTTTTTTCAAATAAAACCCAACATACGTACAAAGCATAACTACACACACACACACATGCACAGAAACTCATGATTTAATTAAATTAATTAATTAACTTATTTTTGAGACAGGGTCTTGCTATGTAGTTCAGGCTGACCTTGAACTCACTATGTAGCCTAAGCTGACTTTGAACTTGCAGTGATCCTCCTGCCTCAGCCTCCAGAGTGCTAGGATTACATGCGTGCACTACCACACCTAGCATCATGGTTTTAAAAGGGAAGTTGGAAAGGAAAGAGCTCTAGGTGGTCCATGGAGGAAAAGCTTCAGGGGACTTGAAGGGGACCTGTGCACCTTGGAGAGGGTGTGGTGAGTGGTTGGTCTGGCTGGAGCAGAGGAACATGTGGGAGGAGGACAGGAGGTGAGGTGGGCAGCTCTGAGCCCGAAGAACCAGTCTGGTGTTGGGATCACAAAAGCTGTGATTATGAAACACAGCAGAACCTTCAGCGACAGTGCTTCTCAGCGATGCAGGCATTTGAGCAGCTTCATTCATTCTCACTTCCAAGAAACATTTATTAACAGCCTGCTGTTGCCAGGCTTCCGCAGTGACCGAGAGAGACCAGCCCGGTAAGTCTCTCTCAAGGCTGGGTGGTGGGTCCTCAGACGCCTGAGCAGTTCATTATTCCTCAAGCTTGCGTGATATCCCAGGCCCTGAACCTAGGTGCAGGGAGAGTAACGCAACAAAGTGAAATGCGGTGCCTGCTCCTCTGTAACTGACACCCTGCCCGGATGGGGCATTACACAGACAAACGGTGTGCATAGTGATAATGGTAACTCATAATAGAGCTATAAAAATCTACAACAGCTGCAAAGAAAATGAACAGAGAGCTAAGAGAGCCAGCAACAACGTGAACTCAGTCTTCATGAACTGATAACCACATCCGTAACGCTCTCAGATTACTTTATGGTTTACAAAGCTGCTCACGTTCCATCTTATGCGGGACCGTGTCAGCCTATGGAGAAAACCAGCTAGGGGATCTTAGCCTATTTTATTTATGTGAAAAGCAAATAAATAAAATCTGAGTCTATCCAGGTAGAGAAGAATCCTGGCCTATGCCAACTCGAGACCCAGTGCTTGGCACCAAGTGGTGAGCCATGACCAGCTCCCCAGGAGGGGCGAGCAGCCCGCTGCTTCAGGCGGTGGAGAAACTCCGGAAGTCCAGTGGCACGAAGGTCATCTTGCCCATTAGCAGCCCTCAGAGCCTCCAGGCGGGGCTAGCGTGAGGAACTGTAGCTGGTGACATGGCGGTTAGAGGCTTAGCCCTGGTTGGCCCAGAGTAGGGCAAGCAAGACAGAGTGGCCTGACAGGCAAAGGCACGAAAAGGCTGCAGCAAGGTTGTGATGTGGCCTCATCAAAGGCAGCCGCACGGAGCCTGGCAGTGAAAGTGAACCGGGCTCAAGGCAGAGGTGACAGGCCAGCGAAACTCCCTACCGCATTCACCTCTGAGACTAGGGACACAGCGAGGCGGCCCACCTGCCGGTATCAGCACCTTGATCACAGAGCTCATCAGACAGAGGTTTCCAAATGACTGGGCCCTGCTGCCCCAGAAAGGAAACGTTCTGGGCTGCAAGTGGGGGCTGCTGGGTGTGGGCCAGGCACTTGAAAGTGGGTAAGTGATGACACAGCAGTGGGGGACAGGGCTGCTGATGCTGTAAGACCAGCTCTGGAGACAGCAGAGACAGAGCGGCCACCTGGCCTTCCTCGCTGAAGGCTGATGATGGGAAATCCCATCGATTCCTGTCAGCAAGACGGGCCTGGCTCTGTAGCTTGATGCTTTAGGTCCTGCGTAACCCGGCCCAAATTTGCCATTTCTGTAAATGTAGATATTTATAGAATTCCAAACTCAGGTCCTGCCAGTCCTCTCCAATGGCACAGCCTGTGATTGTCTTCCCTCTCCCGGCCTCCACGCCTCTGCTGAGGTCTGTGGCTGGAATCTGGGTCGCTCCTCCCTTGCAGCTCTGTGGGGCCCAAACCCGCACATCTCAGGCCTCACCTCAGTGCGTCTTCCTCCCCGGAGTCTCACCTGCCTTGACTTGAGTGAGCGCTTTGCCTGTAGTTCTTACTTTTTAACCTTGCGTTTTAGTGGCTTATGGGCTCTACGCTCTTACTAGAGCACAAGAGCCTTTGCTGGTAGAACCACTTAGGGTTTATCTTTTCCTTCCTTTCTCCAAAGTTTTGTGCTTAGCAGGTGCTCAATAACCGTATTGGACTGACTGAATGAATGAACAAATGCACGGGTGGGGCGGGCGTTAGAGTGGGGCCAACAGAGGAGAGGTGGGAGGTCAGAAGGGCCTGCGGTGGGGTCTCCCGGCAGTTTTCTGGGGTCCAGCCCTGCAGTGCTCACGCTGGGGCTGCTGCAAGGTCAGGAGGAAGGGCACGAGCTTTGGGCTCTCAGCTTTGGTGCTCAGTAGTGTGGTGAGGGACATTTGACAAATCTCTGCGTTCTTCCTCATGTGTGCGTGGTGTAGCCCTGCGCGGGAAGGCTGCTCTAAGGATCGCCATGGCAGCAGTGATGAGATCACCCAGCACATCCAGACACTCAATTAGCTGTGCTGAGGAGTTACCCAGTGGAGAGTTGTTTTGTCATTTTTTACCAAGCCTCCTCTCTTCCCTCTCCCTGTCAGCACTGGGGACCAAGCCAGGGCCTTGACAGATACCTATATTCCCAGTCTTTTTACATTTTTATTTTGTTTTCTTTTTGTTTTTTTGAGATAAGGTCTTGCTGTGTAGTTCAGGCTGGTCTTGATGTGTAGCCCAGGCTGGCCTCAAGCTCACGGCAATCCTCTTGCCTCAGCCTACTGAGTACTGGGACTATAGGTGTGTACTAACACACCTGGCTCTTTTTGTATTTTTTTATCTTAAGACAGGCTCTCACTAAGCTGTCCAAGGTGGACTTGAACTTCTCATCCTCCTGCTTCAGCCTCTCAGCCTGCTGTGATTACACGCATGTGCCACCGTGCCCAACATCTAAGTCTCCTGCTTTAGATGCAGTGGTGTGGACACTGACCTTGCTCTTCTTTATCTTCCAGGCACCTGTGTACTTGTGCATTATTTCCTCCTGTACAGTGCCTGGCACCGAGGATACTTAGCAACCAGCCAGGTTTGGTGAACGGATGGATGACATACACATGAACTCCACCGGCAGCCTCTGAAATTTAAAATCCTATTTCCTGAGGCTGGCGCTGTAGCTCAGAGCTGTAGCCTAGCATACTTGAGGCTCTGGGTTTGATCCCTAGATCCATGGATAGGTAGATAGACGGATAGACAGATAGATGGATAGAGGTAGCACTGCATAAAATGCCTCTTCCAGTTAACTGAGGCGCTCCTAAGGTGAACATGAGCTGTCCCGGTTGTGTGCCCCAAGACAGAAGAATTCTTATTCTCCAGGTGGTGATCCAGTCCCAAGGCCCTCCAGGGACCTCTTAACAGTGGCTGAGACCTGGAGGCTCTGGAGAACCTCGGCTCGCCCGTGAGGATGCGCTCAGTGCTTGCTGCTGGCCCTAAACCCACACAGTGCTTTCTTGCCCCTCCCAAGTGTGGAGTGTGGAGGAGAAGGAGACAACAGATTCAAGGACAGGAAGCAGCCCAGCGCCTGGACATGGGCCAGGGCTCATGGCCTTGGAACCCGCTGTCCTGGAGACAGGTTTTGAGGGGCTGTGGAGAGAACTCTTGGGCTGGGCCAGGTTGGGGAAGTGGTGGGGGGCTCTAAAATAGGAAAGAAGGGGCCCCACGCCTGCCTCACCAGCTTTTGTGCGCCTAGTTTCTCCTCTGAGGTGGACAGAGCTTGGAAGGCATCGCAGAGAGGGGCTCAGCAGCGCACGGTGCACAAGAGGCTAATGAGGAGCCGCTCTGCAGCCCGAGGCCGCGGCACAGGGATGCGGTGTGCGTGAGCCCTTGGGAGAAAACTGTTGGTGTTTTTTATTGCCTCTCAGCAGCCAGGCACTGAGTTGGAGGAATATGCAGTCAGGCGATCTTTGGGTCTCCAGTTTCACTGCAGTCTTTTTTTGCTCCAGGCAAACTAAACCTGTAAGTAACTTGTTTCCAGAGGGCTGATCGGCTCTTATCTCCCAGTGCTGGTGTCTCTGATGGGGAGTTGCTTGCAGCCCCGCTGGCGGCAGAGAGAAGGGAGCGGGGCTCTCTTCATCCTACCCCATACCCGGAGCAGGCCAAGGATACCTAGATTATATCTTCCAAGGGCAGGGGGCACATTCCAGGTCTCTCTGCATCTCCCGCATTTGTGTGTAAGTAAGGGCAAGTTGAGCCCGAGGAGGAATACGAAGAATTTTTTTGCTTTGGGAGCCTTTAGTTACAAGTCACATTTTGTTTTGTTTCAGGATTTTCAGATAGTTTCATCTAGCCTTATTACTATTTGAAAAAAATATAATTATAAATGGAGCAACACATTAGTTTTGTAAATGATTTAAACATTATAGCAAAATCCCTTTGATCAGGACCTACAGTCGTGTCCCACTGTTATAGGCAGCTGAGTTAGATAAACATATTATAGGCAGTCAGACAGGGCCAGGCACTCAAAGGAGCCAGCAGACCTGAAGGAGCCAACAGACCTGTGGGTCAGACCTCAAGACAAAGGGTGCTATACAAATGCACCCACTTACTTCCCTAGGTGTAAATATCAGGGATTGATATTCTAAATAAGTAACAACCACCTTCTAAAAAGCCAGGAAGAGTCACTCGACCGACCCCCACAGGAAAAGCCCCTGATCTGTATTCATGCCCACTTGCTATGTGGCTCGCTTCCCCATTTGATCCCAGTCCACTCAGTCTTACCTGGGCAATTATACCTGTAATCTTATTGGCTGACCATAGTTTTGTCCATCTCCCCTACCTTGGACCTGCCTCACTCATGGTTTTTCTCTATAAAAGTCCCTGGAAAAGACAGTCGGGGGAGGGGGGAACCCACTCGGCCCCCCTTCTGTCTCTCTCTTGGACAGAAGCTTTCTTTCTCTCAATAAATATATTCTGCTCTTAACCTCTGTTGTTCCTAAAATTCATTCTTCGGTTTTAGAGAGCACGAACTCATCTGATATCATTCAGGTTGGGAGATTTATTTTCCTGTATCACCACATCCTTCCCAGAGAGATCCACAGGTGGTGTTAGTGAGTCCCCTTTCGAGTGTGTTACCTGTTCCCTACACCACAGAAAAGTTATATGTACATTTGCTTCATTTCTATGTAAAAGATATATTCATATTTCTTTTTTTTTTTTTTGTCTTTTTGAGACAGGGTCTCCCTGTGCAGTTGAGGCTGGTCTTGTGCTTACTTTGTAGCCCAGGTTGGTCTAGAACTCAAAACAATCCTCCTGCCTCAGCCTCTCAAGTGCTAGGACTATAAGCATGCACCACCATGCCTGGCCATATTCATATTTCAGTAATTTAAATTTTTATTTTATTATTTTAGATCACATTCCATGTAATTGAAAAATAGCAGCAAAGATCAGTCATGATGTTCTGATGAACCCTAATGCAACTTGGGTTCATTTTCCTATATACACAGCTTGCAAATTTGTAACCATAGCATAAGTGTGATTTCGTAGCAAGGCCTTTTCATTTAGCATGTGCCTATAAAACCGTGGAGGTTTCCACCATGCAATGTCAGTGTTTGAAATTGTTCTTTTTCCACCTCTTACTGCTTCCAAAATGTTAAAATAAATATTAGGGTTAACGCGTATTCATCAAACTGAATCAATACTTTTCTGAAGAACCTCTTTTGTGGTCCATGTTTGGGGCGAGGCTCTAAGGAGCGAAGCAGACAAGGATGTCTGTCTTGAGGTCTTTATGGGGTCCGCTTCCTAATGGGAAAGGAAGACAATTAGATAAATAAGTGAGCTGAATGGGACAGTGGGCAGTGTATCAGTGGGCACGCACACTATTAAGGACGGTCACCCAAGAGAGGAGGATGGAAGGCTGGGGCTGTTGGGAAAGCCCTAGCATTTACAAAGGGCTTAGGAACAAAGCTCTGAACGTATTAAGAGCGTGAGCCAGGAGGATATCTGGGTATAAAAGTGTTCCAGGCAGACCAATTAGCAAGTGCGAAGAGCTGAGGTATTTGCAAGGAGGCCAGAGGCTGTATAAAGATGACAGTGAAAAGAAGGCAGGGCCAGATCCCATAGGATGTCACAGGCCCAGTGGGGATTTGGCTTTTACATTAAATGGATAAACACTGGAAGATTTGGGCAAGAACGATGTGACGCAACTTCAGTTTAACTAGGCTCAGTCTGAATGCTGTATTTTGAACAGACAATAGAGAAGAAAACAACTAGAACCAAGGAAGCCATGAATTTCATTGATCCAGGTAAGAGAGGATGGTGACTTGGACCAGGAGGGCTACGGTGAAAATGATCAGATGCCAGGGGTAATAAAGGTAGCACTGATGGAGCTGGGGATATAGCTCAGTGGAATAAGCGCCTGCCTAGCAAGCGCAGGGTCCTGAGTTCAATCCCCAGTACCGCCAAAAAAAAAAAAAAAAGGTAGCACTGCCAGGCGTGGTGGCAAAGGCCTGCAATCCCAGCACTGGGGAGGCCGAGGCAGGAGGATTGTTGTGAGTTCGAGACCAGCCTGGGCTACAAACCCTGTCTCAAAAGACAAAAAAAAAAAAAAAGGGTATCACCAAGGACTTTGTGTTTGTTTGTTTGTGCTTGAGACAGGGTTTCACTATCTAGACCAGACTAGCTCTGAATCAACTATGTAGCCCAGCTTGGCCTTGAATTCTTCCTACCTCAGCCTCCAAAACGCTGAGATGACAGGGGTATGCCACTATGGCCAGTGAGCCATGGACTTTGGATGGGTGGATGATTCTAAGGACTTTGGCCTGAGCAGCTAGAAGAGTGTCCTTAACTGAGAAAGAAAACAAGGTGGGGAAGGTCTTACAACAGGGTTAGGGGCAGAGGTCTTGAGTCCACGTTTTGATGTGTAAGGTGTCCCATGGCACAGTCCATCAGGCAGTGAGTGTCTAAGAGAACAGTTCAGAGGACGCGAATGAGGCTCAAGAATTGGCCAGCATAGTGCTGGTATTTAAGGCCCAGGAAGTGAGTGTAGGCAGAGAGGAGATTACGGACTGGTCTAAGGCACATCAGAGATCAAAGGTTACATAATGATATCAATTCATTTAATCCTCACAACTCTCTGAGGAAATTGCTATTTTTTTCATCATTTAACAAGTGATGAAATTTGAAGTATACAGAGGTTTTTTTTTTTTTTTTTTTTTTTTTTTTTTTTTTTTTTTTTTTTTTTTTTTTTTTTTTTTTTTTTTTTTTTTTTTTTTTTTTTTTTTTTTTTTTTTTTTGTGGTACCGGGGATCGAACTCAGGACCTTGCACTTGCCAGGCAAGCGCTTATTCAACTGAGCTATATCCCCAGCCCCTACAGAGGTTAAATCATTGGTCAAAAGCTACACCATAGAACTGGAATTTGAATGACTGTTCTGGCTGCAAGTATATGCTTAACTCCTGGGTAAATGGGTGCCTTCTGTCAAATGGGCATGCTTTATAGGTCAAGACATCTTAGCCTACATAGTCTGTTTTGTTGTTTTCTTTTGAGACAGGGTCTGACTATGCAGTTCAGGCTGGCCTTGAACTGACTTTGTAGCCCAGGTTAGTTGAAAAGTCACAATGATCCTCCTGCCTCAGCCTCCTGAGTGCAGGGATTACAGGCGTGTGCCACCATGTCCAGCTAGATAATCTGTTATTACTGGTGGCAGAACACCCAGAGGTACTCTACCACTCAGCTATATCCCAGTCCTTTATTTTATTTTATTTTTTATTTTGAAACAGTGTCTAAATTGCCTAGACTGGGCTGAAACTTGGGATGTTCTTGCCTCAGCCTCCAGAGTGCTGGGATTCCAGGCGTATGGGTAAAGTGATCTTGAAGGTTTCTTGGTTTTAGGATGCTGTGGTTCTGATCCACACTCCTCTGCTCTCTCTCCTAGGGCTCAGCACAAGGTGGGGCTCTAAGCAGAACGTGGGAAACCTGAGCCCCTATTCCAGTCACACCAATATCTCAACTCCAATAAGTTATAGTTACCCTGTAGGTGCCTCAGTCTTCTCATTTGGAAGAAGAATTGGGCGTGGTCCTGATGAACTCACCCCACAAGCATTTATTGAGCACCTACTTGGTGATCCCATAGGATTCACTAGTGTGTGTCGTACACCAGGGTAAGGCTGTAAGAGTCGGGGGTAGCAGGGGGCTGCTGCCAGCAACAGCTGTTGGTCTCCTGGACTTCCGCACAAGGACGCCGCAGGTCCTACTTTAGTACCAGTAGAGTCCTCTCTCTAAACTCCCCACCCCTAGCAGTTGTAACTGGTCTCCACAGCAACACACAAACCTCCCAGGTTCAGAAAGGGAACTGCATGCAAAACTGGCTGAATAAAAACCGTAAACGTTTCTAGGTAATCCCAATAATGCTTCTAAAATAGGAGACAAACCTATCCTGTGCAAATAGCACAGCTCCAACCGTGCCGCTCAAAGTGTAGTCCACAGAGAAAGGCAGCTCCCCCAGGCTACTGAATCAATCTGCTTTTAAAACTAGGTGAACTGGGGCCTGGTGGTGCACACCTGTAATCCCAGCACTTTCTGAGGCTGAGGCAGAAGGGTCACAAGTTTGAGCCCTGCCTGGGCAATTTAGCAATTTAGTGAGATCCTGTCTCAAAATAAAATATACAAAAAGGACTGAGGATCAAAAAGAATAAATAAATAAATAAAAATTTAAAACATCCCCAGGGGACATGGTGTGCGCATTACAGTTTGGGAAGCCTTGAACTGAAAGAAAATTGAGGCCCAAAGGTCCAGGCGTTTGAGACCTTCATGAAGAAAACTACACAACTTCCTTGAGCCCAAGTGCAGAGCGTGTCCTTGTGTGGGGTGACTTGGTAGGTGAGGACAGCAGTTCCTCAAAACATGGACTAACTCAAAGTGATTTTTGAAGGTGATTTGAAAGAATAAATGAACCCGCACTGGGTCCCCCCTTTTTCTCTTTCTTTTTTTTTTTTGAGACAGGGTCTTACTATATAATCCAGGCTGGCTTTGAACTCAAGGAAATCCTGCTGCCTCAGCCTCCTGAGGGCTCCCCTTTTCTTTTAAAAGATAAGAATAAGGAGGTGAGACTTGCCCTATTTGAAATGGTGCTAAGGGGCTGGGATGTAGCTCAGTGGTAGAGTGCTTGCCCAGCATGTATAAGGTGCTGGGTTCCACCCTCAGCAGTGAAAAAAAAAACACTAAGATTTGAAGTTCCAGAAGAGGAGGACAAGTTTGTGTTGGCATGTCATTGCTATTGACTGAATTATGTCTCCCTAAAACTCATATGCTGAAGCCTCAACTCCTTCCCCACTGCAGAACACAAAGGAAAGACTGGGGCACCATCTCCAAGCCAGGGAGAGGCCCCCCACCAGACTTCCAAACCTGCCTGTACCAGGGCCCTGGGCTTCCAGGCCTCCAGGGCTGTGAGAAGATAAATTCCTGTGATTTGAGGCTTGCTCTCTGATGCCTTTTGCTATGAGTGGACTAAGTCACCTTAAGAAAGCTTCTTAACATCCCAGTCTGTTTCCTCATCCAATAAAATGGGAGTAAGAATATTATTTATAGCACCATTATGAACATTGAATGAAAAACTTAAATAAAGCCCTTAGCACAGCATTCTACCTTTCACAGCTGTTCAGTGAATGCCAGTGGCAATGAGAACTGTGGCTCTGGGGTAAGGCCCATGGGAAGAAGATCCAGAGGACAGAGTGGATGACCCAGAAACACACTTAGCATTTCCAGAAGCTCCTGGAGGGAGGTGAGGGACCATGTTTTTATCCGACACTGTGTGATTTCCCCACCCCTAACTGACGGGTGGCTCCCAGTAAGTGCGTGACAGTATTTCCTCACTTCCCGAATTAGAATTTAATACACGCTAAAGAAAGATTCATAAATTAGCATCGTAAGAAAGGACTATTCTTTCAGCAACACTGGGAAAACTGCTTAAATTTTGGGTCAAAAAAAATCAGATTTTATCATTTTGTTCTACAAAAGGGCTGGCAAACCTTTTTGACCATTACCTACCATGAGAAATAAGTGAGACATCTCAGCCTGGGGAACACTCATAAATACATGAAGCTTGATACAAAAATTTTAACATTGTGAAGGTTTCAATTTTAAAAAATTACCGTAAAAGGCATGTGGCCATTACTGCTCTTCCGAACAGTCCCCTCCTCTTCTACACGCTCATCCCACCATCCTTGCCCCTTCCTGAAGCAGTTCTGGGTGTCCTCTTTCTTTGGTTGCTCTGTCCATTCAGAATGTTTGCCTTAATTTATAATAGCTAAATCGTGGAAGCAACCCAAATGTCCGTCCACTGAGGACTGGATAAAAAGACTGTGGCATTTTTACTTTTTTTTTTTTTTTTTGCGGTACTGGGGATCGAACTCAGGACCCTGCGCTTGCTAGGCAAGCGCTTATTCCACTGAGCTATATCCCCAGCCCCTGTTTTTATTTTTTTAAATTTTTTTGTGGCATTTTTACATAATGGAATATTACTCAGCTATAAAGAAAGACGAACTTGAGGCTTTTATAGGCAAATGGTCACAATTAGAGACCATACTCATAAGTGAAATAAATCAGATGTGCATGTGCAAACAGCGTATTGTATCATTAGTGTAAGAACCTGAAAGTGCACGGCTGCTCTGCTGAGGGCCCCGCAGCTGCTCCGCTGAGGGCCCCTTGGCTGCTCTGCTGTGGGCCCCGCGGCTGCTCCGCAGTGGACCACGCGGCTACCTGGCAGTGGGCCCTGTGGCTGCTCCGCTGAGGGCTCCATGGTTGCTCTGCTGTGGGCCCCGCAGCTGATCTGCTGAGGGCCCCACTGAGGGCATCTCACAGACTGGACCCGCCCCCACCCGTAGCATGGCAACGGGGTGGAGCCAGGCGGTGCGCTGTGAGCATAAATGCTTTCCCACTTCTGACCATGGCAGTTTGTATACACCCATGCATGTTATAGTATGGTCTGAGGCAGCTATACCTCTTCCCAAGGCAAGAGTCCGAGGGTATAGATAAACCCAGGAGTACAGTTATTATCACAGGGAAGATGACTGATTGAGTGGTAGGGCAACGGAGATGAGGGAGGAGAAAAACTGAATGATCAAATGGGCCATCATCTGTGTAACTGAGTAACAAAGGTGAAGGTAACATTAGGTAGGACAGCATCCAGAGCTAATTCCCTTCTATGTTCTCTATAATTCTGTATTTCCTCAATCGTTTTTGTGTTAACAGAAGTGAAGATAACTTTATATTATACAGCATCCAGTGCAAATTCCCTACTATCTTTTCTATAATTTGGTATTTCCTTTAATGTTTTTGTGTTAACTAATGTGAAGATAACTATGTAATACAACATCCAGTGCTAATTCCCTACTATATTCTGTATAATTTTGTATTTTTGGTATTGTTTATGGCTTATTCTGGTTCATGTGTCTCCATTCTTTTGTCTTTAAAATAAAATTAAAAAAAAAAAAAGAACCTGAAAGTGGGAATATAAATTAGGAGGTATGAAAGAAACTGCTCAAAAGTAAAGAGCAACTGGGAAGAGGGGAAGGAGGTAAGGAAGAAAGGGAGAGCTATGTACGTATGTGTGTGTGTGCAGGAGGGCTAACATGGTTGCACTATTGTCTCATGATGCTTTATTGTGAGGAACAGTCAGTGATTAATTGTTTGATCAATCGTGTATGTCTGTATGTGTTATCCTGAACATACACTTTGAAGTTATCAATATATAATACAACAACCATTGTTAATTCCCTGTCACCTTATCTGTAATCCAGTTCTGGTATTGTTCTTGTGCTACTTTGTGTCTGTTTGGTAATGTTTTCATTCTTTTACTTTTTTTAAAAAAAGAATGTTTGCCTTTTATGGTAATTTGGAGTTTGGGGAAGAGCCACAAGTCACTCAGTGCCAGATCCCAGGAATAAGGTGAATAGGACACACTGTCGTGTTTCTCTTTGGCAGAAATGACCATAAATGTTTTGAATTGATTCAGGGATTTAAGGAATCCTTGATAAGATAACTACAGACATAAAAGAGGATTTCAGAATTGCTTCACTAAGCTGGGGATAGAGCTCAGTGGGCACAGTGCCTGCCTGGCAAGCGCAAGGTTGCGAGTTCAATTCCTTGTGCCAGAAAAAAAAAAAAAGGAAACAATAGAATTGCTTCAGAAAATGGAAAGAAGGATGGGAGAGGTGTGTTTACCATGAGGGAGGGCTCTGAGGGGAATTAATGACAATATGTCTTTTGTTTTAATAATTTTATTTATTATTTATTTATTTGTCTTTTTGAGATAGGGTCTTGCCGTGCAGTTTAGACTGGCTTGGTGCTCACTTTATAGCCCAGGCTGGTCTCGAACCCGCAATGATCCTCCTACCTCAGCCTCCTGAGTGCTGGTGTGCATCACCACGCCTGGCCCGTTGTAATAATTTTTAATTTCAACATTCACTGTATTTTTATCATATTGCATAAATCCATAAATACAACAAAATTCATAAAGTAATATTTATCCTTATTATGTCAAGTAGACTATTTTATCTTCTGTTCTATTCTTTTCTTTTTATTAAAAACAAAAATTTGGTCTCTGCTTAGAAAATTGATTTTTTTTTTTTTTTGGCAGTACTAGGGATTGAACTCAGGACCCTGCACTTGCTAGGCAGGTGCTTATTCCACTGAGCTATATCCCCAGCTCCTTTCTGTCTTTTTGAGACAGGGTCTCACTATGCACTTCAGGATGGCCTTGAGCTCACTTTGTAGCCCAGGCTGGTCTCGAATTTGAAGCTATCCTCCTTCCTCCTTCCTCAGCCTCTCGAGTGCTGGGATTACAGGTATGCGCCACCACTCCTGGCTAGTAAATTGATTTTACAACTCATGAATGAGCAGGAGCTGCTAATGGTTTGAAGAACACTATCTTATACCCAAATTTCCAATTTAATGAAAGAAAATAATAAACAGGTCCTGAGGGCCTGAGAAAGTCCTTGAGATTTTTAAAATATGGAAAAAATCTGATGCAAAGGTCAACAATGGTCAGCAAGTGCGATCACATGAACAGTTAGCATCTGTTGGGAGAATGACTACAGGGAAGGCAGCACTGATGGAACTGGCAGTCACTGGAGGGCAGAGGCCGGTTTTTCTTACACTTCCTCGCCCCCCCGAGTCCCAGGAACTAATCCTGTGCATGCGCCTCGCGTGCCTTGGCACGCTTTATGGCCGTCACAGTCCCGCGCGTCCTTCTGTGTCTGTGACTGGCCACCACCGCCTCTTGACTGGGCCCCTGCTTTGCTTAGACCCCCATAATCCTGTCTCCTCGAAGCCCCAAGAGGAGTTTTTGGAGGTATAAATGCAATCACTCCCTTATCACTTCTTTTTTGGTATTAGGGGTTGAACACAGGGGTACTCTACCATTGAACGACATCCCCAACCCCTTTTAATTTTTAAAATTTGAGACAGTCTTGCTATGTTGCCCAGACTGGCCTTGAATTTGCAGTACTCCTGCCTCACCTCTTGAGTACCTGGGAGTACAGGCACGTACCACCCCTTCTTAACCATCTTCACATAAACTTTGAACTCATTTTTTTTTAAGCTAGGGAGTTGCTATGCGGCCCAGACTGCTCTTGAACTTACGATCTTCCTGCCTCGGCCTCCAAAATGCTGGGATCACAGTCTTGCGCCACCCTGTCCAGCTCCAAACTGCTGAATGTGGCCTCAAAGCCTGACACAGCTGCCCTGTCCACACCGTCTCCCCAGCCTCCTAGTCCTGGCCTCTCTCAGTTCCATCCGCATAGACTCCACTTCCCTCGAGGCCCCCAGCTTCTTCTCAGCTTTAGCTCCATCTGTACCAGAGTGGGTTCCCCCATTGCGTTTTCTTTTGTTCTTTTTTCAAAATGTATAAATATTTGCTATGTCCTTGCTCACTTCATGTCTGAATCTCCCTACCAGACTGTGAGCTTACTGAGGGCAGGGGCCAGGCAGCCCTCTTGACTGCAGGCTCTTCCATGTCTAGACGGAGTCTGGTGCAGGGGCCATGCTGAGCAAATGCCTCTGAGTACAGAACACCCTACAGAGCGCAAGAGTCCTCTTGCTTGAGGTTGTGCCTTGGGAGGCCCTGCTCTGGCCTTCTTGGGGGGAAGAATGAAAATGTGCTCATCAGAACTCCCCCTCCTCCTAGAATTCCTTTCATAACTGCCCCAGCACACTTCTAGGGCCTTTGTGGGTCTCTTCCCCAGTCCTCTCACCCCAAGGATAGGACTCATCGCTCAGCGTAGGGTAGGGCCACCTAGATGTGCTGGCTGGGATGTCCACACGCGTGCCCCCAAGCCCTGCTGAGGGGTGAGATGGAAGTGTGAGGTTGGAGGCCGGACAGGACGAGTCCCAGGAAAAACGCTGAGGAGTCCAAGAATGCTAAATTTCCAGGTGGGCCTAGCCTGCTGTGGAAAAAGTGCATTTGTCAGGGTGGGAGGACTGACTTTTGACTACATGGGCTACAGGCCTCCAGGTGGAGCTTTTGGCCGATCAGGTGACAGAGGTGCCTCCAGGCGGGATGACAACACACAGACTTGTGGAGCCAGGGCCTCACGGAAACCTGACCCTGAAATCTTTGAAGCTTTGATGGAAAAGTGGGAGAAAATGAAAAGCTATCATTTGAAAGCTGATGTTAATCCATTTTTGTTCTAGAGAAATAGCTGGCGGGGACTCTTAGCTATGCAAATGTCCCTTAGAGGTCCTCTTCTGAGATGGAGGTGACCGTGTGTGGCCCTGGGGCTCCCGGAGCGCCAGATAGAGATAGTGGCTGGTGTCCTAAGCAGAAAGGCATCTGCCCAGACTGGGCTGGAACTCTTGATCCTACTGCCTCAGTTTCTCACATAGCTGGGGTTCCAGGCCTGTGTCACCATGGCTGGCTGCAAAGCCTCACTTCTGTGCACATTTCCCTTAAAAAAATCTTTTTTATAGAGAGTTCAATTTATACGCTTAACATTGAATGAATGATTGCCGTGAGCTAGACACTATGATAAGCACTGTACTGTAATTGTCCCATTTAGGGGCCAGGGGTGTAGCTCTGCTAGAGCACCCACCTAGCACCTACGAGGCCCTGGCTTCATCCCAAGCCCTGAAAAAAAAAATCTCATTTGGTCTTCCTAATACACAATATTAATTTAGTTTTATAAATGGGAAAATTGAGTTTAAGAGTTGAAATAACTTTACAGAGGCCATAAAGCTGGCAAGTGGCAGAGCTGGGATTTACACTTACACCTGACTTCAGAGCCTTGCTCCTCTGGAAGTTTCCTAGGTAGTTCCTGATGCCCAGACGCGTGGGGTGAACACCAGAAGGCTGTCCTTGGTAGGGACTCAGGCTGGGACGCAAGTGTGTGGCACTCTGGGCATCCTTGCTCACTTTGGGAGGAACTTATTTCTTGACCCAAGAGGAAAGGGGCGGGACCACTTCACAAGGGCACAAACATGCTATCTTGGCATCAGGCAGAAAAGAGCCGCGACTCTCCTTCCAGGCCAAGCCAGAGAGAACTGCGTTCCAGAAGACTAGGCCAAACTCTGAAGGGTGATGTTGAGGAAGACTGCTAGGTGGTGTAGAGGTTGAGCTGGGACATTTTGCAGAAGCCTGCAACCGATGGACAGAGCAAACTCCTGGGGTAACATTTAGCAAGCCGGAAGAATCCACACTGTGGTCAGGGCTGCCCCCTGGGTGCGGAATGAGGCGGGACACTCAGATGGAGACCTTGGGATCCAGGCTGGACCAATGTCCTTGTCCTTTTAACTGTGAAAGCCGGCAGGATGCAAAGAAATTAATACTGTATATATTTATTTTTTTTTAATTTTTAAAGACAAAAGAATGGAGACATATGAACCAGAATAAGCCATAAACAATACCAAAAATACAAAATTATACAGAAGGTAGTAGGGAATTAGCACTGGATGTTGTATTACATAATGTTATCTTCACATTAGTTATCACATAAACATTAAAGGAAATACCAAATTATAGAGAAGATAGTAGGGAATTAGCACTGGATGCTGTATAATATAAAGTTATCTTCACTTCTGTTAATACAAAAACAATTGAGGAAATACAAAATTATAGAGAACATAGAAGGGAATTAGCTCTGGATGCTGTCCTACCTAATGTTACCTTCACCTTTGTTACTCAGTTACACAGACGATGGCC
The DNA here is from genome assembly GCA_004027595.1 of Dinomys branickii. Classification (NCBI taxonomy): domain Eukaryota; kingdom Metazoa; phylum Chordata; class Mammalia; order Rodentia; family Dinomyidae; genus Dinomys; species Dinomys branickii. The sequence goes on along the minus strand of PVLD010005840.1, from coordinate 4,676 downwards.
CACTTGATCATTCAATTTTCTCCTCCCTCATCTCCGTTGCCCTACCACTCAATCAGTCTTCTTCCCTGTGATAATAACTGTATTCCTGGGTTTATCTGTACCCCTGGACTCTCGCCTTGGGAAGAGATATAGCTGCCTCAGACTATACTATAACATACATGGGTGTATACAAACTGCCATGGTCGGAGGTGGAAGAGCACCTATGCTCACAGTGCACCACCCAGCTCCACCCTGTGCCGTGCTATGGGTGGGGGCGGGTCCAGTCTGTGGGGCGCCCTCAGTGGGGCCCACAGCGGAGCAGCCGTGGGGCCCACAGCAGGAGCAGGCGTGGGGCCCACAGTGGAGCAGCTGTGAGGCCCACAACGGGAGCAGCCGTGGGGCACGCGCCCCCGTCGGGGCACCCTCGGTGACCCGTTTTCAGCTCTGTCCTGTTGCCTCGATGCTGGAGGCCCTTTCTTCTCCTCCCTCCTCCTGATCTACAGTATTACCATTCCCCACTCCTTGCAGCTGGGCATTGGACGATGCTTCGTATAAGGGCTTGAAATCTCCCCGGCCCGTTCTCACTGTGTTAGTTCGGGGTATGAACTGAGTTTAAAGATTAGTTCTAGAATAGAGTTGGAGGATTTTCTCGGGTCTGCTGTATAGAGTATGTGGTTGTTTTTCAGACTCTTGGTCTGCTGTCCCTCATCCAATTTGTTGCTGTGGGTTCACGCAAGGTCCACATGTGTAAGCTGTAAGGAGACCCTCTTGGTGCTCACATTAATAGTTTGGGGTGAGTCCTGGAGACTGTGGATTCGTCCCATTGTTGGCAGGAACAGGCAGTGCTTGCTCAAGCTGCGGAGACTCAAGGTGCTCCCAGGGAGAGTTCAGGGTGGGAGCTGAGTCCTGGCAACCCAGCTCGTGCTTCCTGCCTGATGTTGGAGTGAGAAGGGCGTGGAGCCACGTGATCCACCTCCATCTGCATCTCCCTCCCATTGTGGTGCTGGAGACCCCCCGTCCGCACCTCGGCCGGATTCCTGGGAGCCGCTGCGGCTTGCCGCGGAGGTTTCCCGTTGCTCTCTGCCGGTAGCTGCTCATCCAGTGGAGAGGCAGGGGACTACCGCCTCGAGGCAGGTGCAGAGCTGGCCGTGGTGGGCTGTGTACTAGTTGCATTGATTCTCTCCAGACGCTGATTAGGAAGGTTGCCACAGGGTGGGAACTCTGCCCCAGTGGCTGTCGTAACTTCTCATCCTCACACTGGGTTCGACAACTGCGCCCGACCGCCATTGCCTCTTTTCCTGGCTGCACCCTCTCCTCTCCGGCCCTGGACCAGCTCTCGGAACTCCGCTTTCCCCTGACCGAGTTGGGAGGCTTCCGTGAGCGTGGGTCTCCGAAGCTGAAGCTCTTTCCTTTCTGTCCTTCACATGTTGCTATATTCCTATATTCCTTTGTCTGAGTGGCATTCCTCCGGGAGGTTCTCTCTCTGCTGCCTACCCGGTCGCCATCTTGAAGTCCTCTCATAAAATTTATTTAGTTATTTGTTTCTTTCTAATGAATTGACCATTACATTTCTAAAGTTCTGAAATGGCCAACAGCCCATAGAAAGACACCACTTTAGGCTCCTGCTTGAAACCAAGAGCTTCAGAAAACAGCTGGCCTTGATTCAGGGCCAATACTGTATATTTTTTTAAAACCTGAGATACAATGAAGCCGCAATAAGTGAACCATGAAATAGCGAGGGATGACTGTATGGTTAGATTTTTCTTTTACTTAAATTTTTCTAAATGATGTTAGCTGGTGTTGGTGCACTCTTGTAATCCTAGTACTTGGGAGGCTGAGGCAGGAGGATGGCCTGAGTTTGAGGGCAGCATCAAAAAATCAACCAACCAACCAACCAACCCTATCATTATCAGAGTCTAAATATCTATTCCTCTGAATTTTGTGGGTATAGAAATAGGGGCTAGAGCAAAGATAGTGTAGTTAACCCCTCCAGATCTCCTGTAGGTAACCCTGCTCATCTGCCCCAGCCCCAATGACTGCATGTCTGCTGATGCTCCTTCACATCATGGTACAAGCTGCTGGTTGGTATTTAGCTATGGTTCACCTAAACCGCCAATCTTTTCCATACAAACTGCTATTAGGCCAGTTCTTCTCAGTCTACACATCCAGTTACCACAAACTGTTACCACAAACTCCATGTGCAACTGAGTAAAAATAAAACAAAAATTCAAGATGGCACACTTAGGGGCTGGGGATATAGCTCAGTGGAATAAGCGCCTGTCTAGCAAGCGCAGGGTCCTGAGTTCGATCCCCAGTACCACACACACACACACACAAAAAAAAAAAAAACACAAAAAAAACCCATAAGGCTCAAGATGGCACACTTAAAATTTAATTTTTATTTTAGTCCTCTGAATCCTTAAGACTTTTTATTCATCACCATTTAAAGTTGTTGTTTAAAGTTCAAAGTTTGGGGATTTTGCAAGAGAACAATATAATACAGGGCACATATTTTATAAGATTATTTATAATAGTTACCCAAAGAATCATATACAAAACAGAGTGCAGGAAATCTGCCTATACACTAAATACCAAAGAATCCACTGAGGGCCTGGATCCCATGGTAACATCCTGTAACACTCCAGCTGAAGACCTAGAGCTTATAACAATGCCTCCCACAAGAGGGGCCTAGAGCATTGTCTCATGCAGGCCTGTTTCACAGATGTGCACTGGGAAGGCCCAAAGTTCAATGGTGTAAGCTAGAAAGTCTGTGCCAACCGGATGAAAGATCTGTGCCAGCAGGCTGAGGGATCTGCACTGGAGCCAGGAAGCAATGCTCAAAGTAAGAACCAGAGCTCCCCCGAAAAGTACCACAGCCATCCTCAGTGACAGTGAGGTCCTGAGCTCCTCTGATGATAGGGAAAGCCGAGTTCCCATCAGGAAAGCCAACGCAACAAGCTTCTGCAGGAGCCCAGTGCACCATCTTCCCCTCCAGAGCCAGGAAGTGATGCTCGGAGTGAGGACCAGCGCTCCCCCAGTGAACCATAGACATTTTTAGTGACAACAAGGTCCTGAGCTCCTCCTCCAATGAGAGGAGAACCAAGAACAACCAAGGTCCTCTGAAAGAACAGCCCAAGAGAACTAGCAGCTTTCTAACAGCTTCTACCAGCTCCCAACAGCTTCTCCCTTTCCTCTCCAGTTCTACCTCTTATGCTGCTGGCAGCAATCCTCAGGTGGGCCTTCCACACCCAGCACCGTGCCAGTTCAGTTCAGCTGGGTGTTACAAGCTGACCACCAGCTGTCAATCTCCACAGTGGTCATCCCCTCTGCAGTTCTGATAATCTGCAATGTTGGTCAGGACTGCTTCTTTTGTTCTACTAGGTAATGTTTTGTTCTAAATAAGACAAAATAGAGTCCTGTGGCCTAATGCTGCAACAGAGATCCCCAAAGTGGGGTCTGGAGCTCCTAGAGGTCTCAGAGGCCCTTTGAGAAGGTGTGTTGAGATCAGAATTATTCTCCTAAAACCGTTAAAATGAACTTTTCACTCTCATTCTTAGGAACTGTGGGGTTTCCCAGATGCTGCCTGACTGTGTTACCACATCTGCAGAAACAGTTATGTGAATCCAGCTGTCTTCATTCTGTGATCAGAGAATCAATGCAGGGAGTCTACCAGATCTAGAGTGTATCTACTTAGGTACCTACTGTAGTAGCTTGACTTTTGATATTACAATGAAATACCAGAGACAGGCTACTTTATATAGTAAAAAGTTGCTTTTGGCTTATGGTTTTGGAAGTTTAAGGTTGAGGGGCTTCATCTAGTGATGGCTTTCTTGCTGGTAGAATCTCAGCATGGCAAGAGACAAGAAGTGTGGAGAAGGACATTCTTTAGTTAATCTTTCACTGTGTTGTCTGATGCATAACCTAGCCTCGGTTGTGTTCTGGAGGAAGTATCTCAAAAGCGTTGTAAGCCCTGGCACTGACACTAAATGTTTTGCGGTGATGTGCAGAAAGGAATGGTGACAGGATGGCTATCTAGTCAAGTCTCAGGCCTATGGTAATTGAGTTGTATTTTTCTTGCTAAAATGATTGATATTCACCCATTAGCCCAGTTGCCTCTTTTGTTTTATCTCAATAAAAGGTTACTGAAAAGGTGATTTGGGGCTGCAGACAAAAGAACTGTAAGCCCCTGATCCCAGAACATTGTCTCTCTTGTATTTCTTTTTTTCTTATTTTTTTATTCATCTGCGGGAACCTCGTTTTTTGGGACCTGTTCACCCTGGACAGAAATGGGTAATAGACCAACAAAGAAGCATACCCCATGCATGTATGTCTTCTGCTTCTCCTCTCTTATAAAATCAGAAGGATTTAATCATGGGGGCTCCACCCTAATGACTTTATCTAATCCTAATTACCTCCCAAAGGCCTCACCTCTAAACACCATGGTTGGATTAAATTTTCATCCTTTTGATACCTCACAATGGGGATTAAATTTCAACATAGACTTCCGGGAAGATGGCGACCGGGTAGGCAGCAGAGAGAGAACCTCCCAGAGGATTACCACCCAAACAATGAAATATAGCAATATGAAGACAGAAATGAGGACTTCCGGGAAGAAGACAACCAGCCGAGAGAGCGAGTGCGGAGGGAAGAACGGCTTCAGCTCCTGAACCCGACAGAGAACGCGCTACTGGGACAAA
>PVLD010005839.1:0-107224 GCA_004027595.1 Dinomys branickii | reverse complement strand
CCCTACTATCTTATCTATAATTTGGTATTCCCTTTAATGTTTTTGTGTTAACTAATGTGAAGATAACTATGTAATACAACATCTAGTTCTAATTCCCTACTATATTCTGTATAACTTTGTATTTTCTGTATTGTTTATGGCTTTTCTGGTTCATATGTCTCCATTCTTTTGTCTTTAAAATAAAATTAAAAAAAAAAAAGAAGTACTCTGCAGAGTGAGCGTGGGAGGACCGCGGACGGTGCAGGGTGGGCTGGTGAAGTGGCTGACACCCACCAGCTGAAAGGCCACCACTATTACTTCTCCTGCTCCAGTGACATGTCTAAGCTGTCCTGCCCAAAAAGTGCTTGGTGTCCTTTCAGAAGATTGGTAGCAAGTGGAGCGCTCAGCTTGAGCTTGTGCCAGAAACACTGAAGGCAGCATTCCCTGGTTGGTATCAGGTGCAGGACTCAGAGGCTTATTCTGCACATGCCCTGAGTCTCTGCGATTAACAGGTCTCCATGTTGAACAGGTCAGGCCCAGTTGCCCAGCCTCTTTGCCATGCCCTGATCTCCTACCTCAGCTTCTCTGGTCCTCTACTTCCTCATCTATCTGAGGTGAAGATTTTGTTTTTTCAATCCTGGGGATTGGACCCAGAGTCTTCACAATGACCTACATCCCCAGGCCTTTTTATCTGTTTCTGAGACAGGGTTGTCGCAGTGTGTGATCCCGGTAGCGTGGAGGATGAAGAGTTTACTCAGAGATGAAACTCGGTCTGCACACTGAGAGGCCCAGAGGGACTGTCCCAAGAGCACCCAATGTGAGGGAGTCTCAAGGGAGCAGCCCTGAACCAAGAATTCTTTGACTTTTATTTAGAATGCCAGTACAAGAGAAAAAAAAAAAAACCAGCTTGGGTAAATTGGGTAAAGATCTGTATCAAGGCCAAGCAGTTTATGGGGACAAGGGCAAGGACAATGGCCAGACATGACCTGCTTCACTAGACTTGTTTTCCGCCGGTGCTGTGCTCAGTACGCTATGTACAGTCTCACGTGCTTCCCCCCGCGTCCTTTCAGAGCTCCTCTCAGAGCCAGAGTGGTTTTGCCCTGAAAGCCCCTTCATGTTTTCATCATTCATTCCTCTGGCCAAGTCCCCCCCACAGTGTCTAAGTCGCTAAATTTCCCAGGCTGGACTTGAATTTTCAGTCCTCTTGCTTCAGTCTCCCAGAGTGCTGGGATTATAGATGTGCGTGTGCTGCCACACTTGGCTTCAGCGTTTACTTATTGAAGCTTATGGTTTCAATACCTTTTCAGACTTTTTTTCAGTAGCTTCCGTAGTGATGATTGTCTATGACTTTTTCCAAAGGTACTGCTTCAAGCATAAACTCATAAAAATGTAAAGCTTACTCTGCGCTGAACCCATTCTCAGTATCCTCATTTTTTGTATTTTTGAGACAGGGTTTTGCTATGTAATTCAGGCTGGCCTTGAACTCATTATGTAACTCAGGCTGATCTTGGACTCAAAGCAATCCTCCTGCCTCACACCCTGGAATGCTGGGATCACAGGCATGTGCCATCATGCCTAGGAGTGCACATCTGTAATCCCAGCACTTGGGAAGCTGAGGCAGGAGGGTTGTTGTGAGTTTGAGACCAGCCTGGGCTACATAGTGAGCTCAAGGCCAGTCTGAACTGTATTGCAAAACTCTGTCTCAAAAAGACAAAAATAAAAGAAGAAGAAATTTTTTGAAGCAGAAATAAATCAGAATGCCTCTGTGATTAAACAGTTGGTTGGTCACTTGTTGTGGCAGGATGCAAACCTCAAAGAACAATGGGGCATGTCAGTGCTTGTGTTAGGTGATTTGGAGGAGGGATTAAGGAAGTAGGTGGTTTGATTTGGATTAGATGCCGTCTATAAATAGATATGCTGATAAATTTTTCTAGAAGGAAGGGAGAGTATACAGACCCTAAAACTGTAATCTAAATGAGTAGAGGTTGGGAATTTTTTTTTCTCGTTGTGGTTTAGACAGTGCTCATGTGTTATCTGGGTGGCTTCATATTATCTCGATCTATTCTGGTCACAGAGTGACCACATTCAATATTGATGTTTTGTCAAATTTTTATATTCAACAGGAGACTGCCAGGGCCTGCCTGTGGGTGCCAGGCGAGATCCTGGATGTCAGCAGCTGCTTGTGTCTTTCTCAGTGCCCGAAGACATAACCAGGTTTGTGTTACTGGAAATATCTCCGTGTTACTTCTTGTCTGTAGCTGACAGACTTCCTTGTGTAAGTTTATTTCGTCTATTATGGTATGGTTACTGTCTGTTCTGACCCAGTCCCTCGGATAATTGTAGGCCCTTAAATGTTTGTTGAGTGAATGAAATGGTTAAGGACAATTGCCTAGGAGCAAACTGCAGCTCTTCCACCAGTCAGTATGTGATTTAATACAATATATAATAATAAATAATCCACAATCTATATACAAATTTTGTTACTTATCCCCTACATTGTCCTTTACAGCTATTTTGCTACACCCTATCAGTCCAGGATCCAATATAGAATCACACACCACATTTTTGTCGTGTACTTTCAGTCTCTCTCATGCTCAAACAGTTCCTCAGCTTTTCATGGCTTAACAGTTCTTTTACAGTGCCTCTCAGTATGAGTTTATCCAATGCTTCCTCGTGAGACTGAGATTTGGCCCATGCACTTTTTTGTGTCCATGTGGAAGATGGAAACCAGGAGCTCATGAATGCTAGGCAAGTGCTCTAGGGCTCGCTCTCAACCCCAAGGCCACGTGTTTTTAACAGAAAAACCACAGAAAAGATGTCGTGTCCCTCTCAGTGCATCTCACTAAGAGGCGCATGACCTCCACTTGCACCTTTCTTGATGCTATCACCAGCTGGCATGGGTCCTTGCCTTAGTGATAATGAAAATTAAAACTAAAACAATATATGACTTTACATGTAAAGCTTTAATCAGAGGGTAAGAGACGAGAGGGAAAGGACCCCAGGTTGACTAATAGCTGGAGAATACACACTCTGAAAAAGAGGATCAGACTGGCCCACAAGAAAGGACTGGAGGCCAGTTTTGTGGGGTGGGGTCCAGTCAGTCGTTACCTTAGACCTGGTTGCACTGTTTCAGAGGACTCTTCAAGACTTAAGGAGCAATTTCAGTCTTGCAAGCAGCTCTGCTGGATATAAAGGCAGCCATAGTTTTAGGGCAGTGGCAATTCTGGGAGTAGTTGAACATCTAGATTTGTAACTCTTTTCTGCTAGTGTTGTCCATCTTAAAGAATAATGAGACAGGCTTGGTAAAGTTAAGGCTAATAAACCTTATTTTCCCAACTTTTAGACAGACACTCCCTAAAATACTAACATACCTATATGCAGAGCTGCAAAGGATTTGACTCCGGTCTTCTACAAAATGAAAATCAAGTTTTCTACTTTTAGTTACCTTTTGGGCATTTGTAGGCCTAAGTAAAAGGCTACTTGTTTAGCAGAAGCCACGTTTAAGTCTCTGTTAGAAGAAGACACACATCATGCTTTTAAGGCCCCAGGAGTTTGTCCTCTGTCTCTGTCGTGGTCTCTATGTCCTGACTTTGTCCATGTTACCTTTGATCACTTTGATTCATTTGTTCTGCTAGGTTACACCTCTGTAACATTAGTAATATCCCTTTGTAATCAATAAGGAATTTGTGGGAGACACCCTGTGTAAACACCCTATTTCTCTACTTTTATCATTTATGATTTTCTGTATCATGTTCATTATGGAACACAGTGTTCCACTTACTAAAAGGAAGAGTTTGCTTTCTTCACTTTTTAATTCACTTTTTATGTCAGTAAAAATTTGTGAATAATATTTTATTCAATTAGTTGTACACTAGTACGATCATGTACTTTTATGGGGAAGTCGCCAAGTTTGGCCAGTGGAATCTTCAAGGTAGCTCCGGTTTCCTTTCATACGTCCCCATCGTTCTTATTACCCGTCGTCTTTACACTCTGGTGAAACAAGACGTTCTAAGCTTATCTAACATACTTCCGGAATCATCCTTTTCTTAAAGCAGCCCAGCCCCCAGGCTCTTTTCAAAATTACCAGATGGACCAGGCGCTCCGCCACTTCCTGCCTGTAGGCGAAACCTTAGAACCCGGACCTGGGCGGGATAACCAAGGCACGAACCAACCTTTTCCGGTTGTGGCCGGAAGTCTTCGAGAGGGGCGGTTCCGCGTGACCAGAGTCCGCGCGTAGGAGGGGTCAGAGGTCTTGTCCCAGTGACGGGCGAGGCGTAGGACTGGCAGGTAGATCGAGAGACTGGTAGCCTGAGGAAGCGTTCCCTGCGCGGAGACAGGTACCTGACGGGCCGCGGGGTGGTGATCGGGGCCATGGAGGCACGGGGCGGGGGCAGGAGACCCGGTCCCGCCTTTCCCGGGCTCAAGGGCTTCCGCACCTGAGCCAGGCTGGCCAGCGAGAAGAGCCGGGCCGTGGAGAGTGCGTTCCGTCCCAGAAGAAAGGTCAGGGTGGTGTTTTCCTTTCCATGAGTACAGATCGGGGGAACTGAAACCTTGAGAAAAGGAAGAAGGGCTCCCTGACTTCTTTCCCCGTACGGGACCGCCTTACTCCTATGGGAGTATATTTAATGACGAGGTGAACTGGTTTAGGATGAGAGTAATAATAAAGAGATAAGAGGTTGAGACTCCGCCGCCAACAGCCAGTTATGTATTCTAGGCCAGCTCTCTTTCCTGGGCTGAGGCTAGTTTTCTCACCTGTGCAACGGGGTAGTGTTTCTCAAACAACCGTTCTCATACCATCTCCTTTGAGATCCTCTGAAATACCGGCTTTACAGTGCTGTCGGACTCAAAACACCTGTTTTAGAATCAGTTTCGAACCCCGGAAACATCTTTTGAACGTCCGAGTCTGGAGTCCTGTAATGTTTGAGGCCCCTTTGGTTTTAAGTGCTCTTCTTTCTTCGCTTTGAGGCATCTGGAGCCATTTCTGGAACTTTGGAAGAACTGGGGTGTAGCCTAGAAAAGAGAACACTGAAAGGAAAAATAACTGTCTTTAAAAAAAAAAAAAACGACTTATAGAAAAGAGAGCTTCACATCATCTTTGGGGCTGACAGGCAGAACTGGGACTAATAGGTGGATTCTACAGAAACACAAGATTTTTCTACTTAATGTGAGAAGAATTTAGTGGAAGAATCATCAAAGATGACCAATGGTGGGGTGCATTACCTGGTTGTGGAAGAAGTTACACAGGTGTTAGATGACAGACCTTTCCAACTTGGAAGTCTTTTGTTCTCAGTGGTTATATTAATCTCCATAGTACTGACTGTACTAGCGGAGTAAATACTTTTTTCATGTCTCCTCTGTCCTCCTACGTACATCTCCCATGTGTAAGTCCAATGTACTTGAGTTTATGTAATCTCTTCCTGGTTCTAAGAACCATCTGTCTTTTCAAAGGACTTTGAAACGACTCCACATCTGATAAAGATGTCTGAAATGTTTGTCGTATGAATTATTAAACAGAGCAGCTCTATCAGTTAGTAGCTTCTTTTCTTTTTTGTCCTTTTGAGACAGGGTCTAGCTGCGCAGTCCAGGTTGCCCTTGAGCCATTTGTAGCCCAGGCTGGTCTCGAACTTGCAACGATCCTCCTGCCTCAGCCTCCTGAGTGCTGGGATTACAGGCATGCGCCACTATGCCCCGGCTAGTAGCTTATGTTCTAAGAACAACTTGCAAATGCCTCTGAAGAGTTTGTGTGACAGGGAGAAGCCAGTGAACTCTTTGATACACAGAACAGAGGGCCCCTGGAAGCTGGTCATGCCAGCCTTCTCCCTGGGACATAAATCCTTCTTAAACTTTGCTTTTTCCAGCAGTGTGTGTAGATGTGAGAGAATTGCTATAGCCTGTAGGCTAGCTTTCCATGCAGGATATAAAGCCAGTCTTCAGGGACTTGACTTGTCCATTGATCCTCACTTAGCAGTACTCTATAGATGATGCTTCTAGCTTAGCTTTAGTTTTCTAATCAAATTTCTAGTCAGATTTCGCCACACAGTCACTAGATCACTTTTCTGCCACTTGTCAGAATGCTTAAGAGTTGTCCTAGGGAGCAGGGATTCCTTATTATGACCGAATTCTGTTGACCATCTTAATCTCCCCTCCCCCCAAAAGGTCATGCTTTTCTATTTGTGATTCTTAAGATTGAAAAAAAGTTGTGAAATCCTAACTCAGATGTTACGTGTGGGTGCTGGGTAAAATGCTTTTCACTTGTTGGAGTTTTTAAAACTTTTAATCTGGGAGTTAAAAGCATCTGAATTGGTGCTTTAATAAGTGTCTTCTTCAGACCACTGGTTTGAAGCAACGCCTCTGAGAAACCAGGTTCCGGGGTAAGTTTGGGAAAGCTGTATAATATCGTTATTCTTTCTTAGAACTTCTGTATTTAGTACCACATGAAGGCACTCAAAGATCCTGCAATAAATAAATAGCTAGGGTAATACCTTGTTTCACTTTTTAATCTAGTGTCGCCAAATTTATTTGATGTTAACCCTCCTCTTTTTTTAAACTGAAGTGTACGTTGGCAAATTCTGACCTAGAGTCAGAACTTATGGGCCAATTCTAGCCCAACTGCTTGATTCTTCATGACCTATAACTATGAATGGCTTTTGCTTTTTTTTTTTTTTTTTTTTTTTTGAGACAGGGTCTCACTATGCAGTTCATGCTGGCCTAATAAACTCAATTCTCCTGCCTCAGCCTCCCAAGTTCTGGGATTACAGGCATGCACCACCACGTCCAGTCCACATTTTTAAGTGGGGAATAAACAAACACATTTCATAATACATGGCACTTACAGGAAAATTGAATGTCAGCGTTTATTTTAGCCATACCCATTTACTTATGTATTACCTTTGACTGCTTCAGTGCTACAGTAGTGGAGTTGTTACAAAAAAATATGGTCCACAAAGTCTAAAATAATGACCTTTTACAGAAAATAAATTTGCTAGTTTGTGATGTGTCATGTATGTTACTTTTTAACTTTTTATTTTAAAAAACTTTAAAAAATTTAAAAGCCAGGCATGGTATTGCACACCTGTAGTCCCAGTACTTGGGAGCCTGAGGCAGGAGGATCGCCATGAGTTTGAGGCCAAATGGGCTACATAAGCATGTACAAGGCCAGCGTGTACTACATAGCAAGAGTCTGTCTCAAAAATAAAAGCCTAAAAAATATTCCTCACTTCTTGTAGCCCTTCCCTGATTTCTTCTCATGTTAACATTTAACTATATTAAAAGTATCTAACCAGGAAATTTAATATTGATAAAATCTTGATAACTAAACTATAGATTTTATTCAAAGTTTGCTGTTTGACCTAATCCACTTTCTATTCTAGGACCCCAATCCAGTATCTCAAATCCTCTTTCTATTCTAGGACCTCAATCCAGTATCTCAAATCTCAAGGTGTAGTTAAGTCTCTAACTTACTCTTCCAATCTGTGACAGTTCCTCATTGTTTGTCTTGTATGGCTGTAAACTTTCTTTTTCCCAGTACTAAGAATTGAACCCAAGGTCTTCCCACTGAGCTGTGAACCTGGAGTCTTTCCACTGAGCTGAGTTCCCAAAGTTTTTTATTTTTTATTTTGAGTCAGTGTCTGACTGAGTTGATTAGATGGGACTTAAACTTGCAATCCTTCTGCCTCAGCCTCCCAAGTACTGAGATTACAAGTATTGACCACTGTGCTTGGCTTATGACTGTAACCTTTTGTTTTTTATTTTTTGGAGACAGTGTTTCACAGTATAGTTTAGGCTGACCTTGAACTCACTATGTAGTCTAGGACAGCCTCAGATTCACAGTTATTGTCCTTGCCTCACCCTCCTGAGTGCTGGGATTACAGGCATTTGCCACCATGGCCAACTAGATTATAAACTCCTGAACAGGACTGGCCAATTATTTTTTGGTTTTTTGTGGGGGATTTTGGAGACAAGTTTTCACTATGTAGTCCAGGCTGGCCTTGAACTCACTATATTAGCCCAGGCTGGTCTCAAACTTGCAGTAATCCTCTTGCTTCAGCCTCCCAAGTGCTAGGATTTTAGGTGTGTGCCACTGTGCCCACTGGGCAATTATTTTATAGGGTGTCTTATTCGTTGCTGAGACAAGATACCTGACACCCAAAGTTAAGGGAGAAAAGATTTATTTAGCTTATAATTTATAGAGGCTTCAGTCCATAATCAGCTGGCTCCAAGGCGGGGTGTAGGGGAACTTTACTAGAGCTTCCCTTCCGGCAAAACGCACACTGTTTTGAGTTATACTACTGGGCTCTTTGGTCTTTATTCTCAACATAAATCTGGCTAAAAGCTCTCAACAGTAGCCATGCCACTGTCTTAACGTTAGATTGCCTTGAAATTTGTTCTGCCAGATTAGTCTGCTAACCTTAATCTCATTCTCAGTCATAGTCTCTGAACATGAGCGAGCAAAATGCAAACAAACTTTCTGCCAAGTCATAACACACATTGTCTGGAGTCCAACAGCCAATGCAGTCCTTTTTCCTAGCAAAATCCTGCTGAGCCAAAAACCTCCTTTACCAGCATTGTGGTCTTAAGAGCTGTCACCAGAATCACCCTTCAGGTACAGCCTGAGGCTTTCCAGGGCTACTCTTTTAGCCAGCATCTTCAAACCTTTACAAACTCTTCCCTCAAGTCCGTTCCAGAAGGTCTTGAACCACATGACCAGGTACCCCACTTCTCTGGTACCAAATTGTGCCTTAGTTACTTTTCTCTCATTGCTGAGATAAAATATCTGACACTCAAGGGGGAGGGTTTCTTTAGCTCACAGTTTGTAAAGGTTTCAGTCCATAATTGGCTGGCTCCAAAGGAAAAATTGGTGGCAGTCCAAAGGAAAAATAGTTTACGGAGGACAGAAGGTAACAAAGCAAGCAAGAAACCTTAACTTTTTTTTTTTGCTCCTTTTATACTCTATCTAGGCTACTGGGATTAGGGCAGTGCCAAAGTAATCAGACTGAATTAGTAATCACACACCCTTAATCCCAGCATTGCAGTATGCGTGAGTCTTGCACTCTAGATCTAGCCACCTCTGAATAAGCACCACCTATAAGCACATGAGGCTTTGAGGGCGTCATCTCAACACCAGCCGTAACACTGGATGTTTCTCAAACATTTTTTTAAATTGGTACTAAAGAGCAAACCCAGGGGCATTCTACCACTAAATTACATTCCTCTAGCACCCACTCTTTCTTCTTCTTTTCAATTTGTTTTTTAATTTTTGAGACAGAGTCTGGCTTAATTACCCAAGCAGGACTTGCACTTGCAATCTTCCTGCCTCTTACTTTTTCAGTGTTAGGTTTACAAGTGTGCCCCTGCACCTACCTTTTTTGAGATACAGTTCACATGCAATAAAATTCACCATTTTAAAATGCATAATTTGGTGGGTTTTAGTATATTCACAAGGTTGTACAATCATCACCAGTATGTAATTCCAGAACATTTTTTTATTTTTAAGAGAGGGTTTCTCTTTGTAGTTCAGGTTGGCCTTGAACACTGTGTAGTTCAGGCTGTGCTCAAACTCATGGCAATCCTGCCTCAGCCTCCCAAGTGCTGGGATTACAGGTGTGCACCACTTCTCCTGGCTTCAGAACATTTTTATTAACCTCCCTCCCAAAATCCTGTACATGATAGAAATCACTCTACTCTTTTCCTTTATTTATTTATTTATTTATTTATCTATCTATTTATTTATTTATTTATTTATTTATTTATTTTTGCGGTACTGGGGATCAAACTCAGGACCCTGCGCTTGCTAGGCAAGCGCTTATTCCACTGAGCTATATCCCCAGCCCCGACTCTTCTCTTTTCCATCTCCTGCCCACTGCAAATCTCCTTGTTTGTCTCCAGATTTGCAAATTCTGGACATGTAATATAAATGGAATTATAAAATGTGATCTTTTGGATCTGGCACCTGTCATTAAGTATGTTTTCAGGGCTCATCCATACTGTATCACATATCAGTATTTCAGTCATTTTTTACTCAGTACTATTCTATTGTAAAGAAATAACATTTTATTAATTAGATTATTTTGTTTTTCCCTTTTGTTTATCCATCATTTTATTAATTAGATTGTTTTCACCTTTTTTGTTTGTTTGTTTGCTTGTTTGAGACAGGGTTTTGCTATATAGTTCAGGCTGGCTTTAAACTCACAGTGTAGTCCAGGCTGGCCTTGAACTTGGCAGCAATCCTCTTGCCTCACCCTCCTGAGTGCTGGGATTGTAGGCATACACCCCACATCCAGTTCACCTTTTAGTAATTATGAATAATATTGCTATGAACTTGCCTGTACAAAGTTTTGTTTAAACATTTTTTTAGTTCTCTTGGATGTATACCTAGGAATGGAACTGCTGGACCACATGGCAACTCCTACGTTGAACTTTTTGAGCAACTGCCAGCCTGTTTTCGGTAGTGGCTGTACCATTTTACATTTCCACTTACAGTATAAAAGGGTTCCAGTTTCTCTACATTTTCATTGACACTTATTAATGCTCATTTAAGTTTTTTTTCATCCTAGTTGTTGTGAAGAGCTGTCTTATTATAATTTTGGGGTTTTGTTTTGTTTTATTTTTGGTCTTTTTGAGACAGGGTCTCATTATGCTGTTCAGGCTGGCCATGAGCTCACTTTGTACCCCAGGCTGGCCTCAAACTCCCAATAGCCCTCCTGCCTCAGCTTCCCAAATGCTCAGATTACAGGCATGTGCCACCATGCCCGGCTATCTATTATAGTTTGACTTGCATTTCTCTAATGACTGATGATATTGAACACTGTAAAAATTTTTTCCACAGAGCTGTATCTTCTAGCCTTTTTTGTTTTATTTTTTTAATATGAGACACAGTCTCACTAAATTGTCTGGTCTGCACTTGAATTTACAATCCTCCTGCCTCAGCCTACCAGAGTACTGGGATTAAAGTGTACATCTCCATACACTGCTTTTCATGTGCTTATCAGTATTAATACATCTTCTTGACAAAATATATATTCAGATCCTTTGCCCATTTTGAAAGTGGGTTATCATCATGTACAATTTTCAATGTAAGTGTTCAAAGAGTTTGTAGATTCCTTGAAGTCCCTGCAGTTATTGAATTCAAAGTGAGCTAAACAGCAGAATCTGTGGCAATTCCAGGACTCTGTGAGCTAAATGTAGTTGGATTTGGACATGCTGAAGCACAGAGTAAGTTGTCAATTTGAGACTGCTGATTGTGCAGAGTTTAGCATATAACACCAACCACTGCAGAGTTGGGGGGGCCATAGAGAACTGAAAGAGTTACTACTTAGGTACAGAAGGTACAGCATCATCCAGGGTTTGGTAGGGTTACTTGGGAATCCTTCTGTCTGGGAGCTACTCTAGTGTTTGTGTATAGAGGAGTGTAGTAGTTGGTGGTGTAGAATGCTTAGGACTGGTGACAGTCTTGGGTAACTGCTGGTGGCTGTAGAACTATTATTGTATTCAGGCATCTCCTGATCCAAAGCATTTGGCTATAACCAGACCATTTGAACATGTACTTCAAAACGAACATCCTTGTAATATAAATTGCGAAGTGATAATATGCTCATTTTAGGTAGGTAGATAGTTGCTTTATCTTCTTGTGTCTTTGCCACTGGGTACATGTTTAATGGTTGTGATCTCATCTATGTGTTGCTTTTTGCGATTAGCATTTTCTTCTTTCCCTCTCACTGTGTGGCCTGGCCTAGTTAGTCTCCCAACATTTGGACTCCCAAGGAGCTGGGACTACAGGTGTGTATCACTGGCACTCTATTAACATTTTACCTTGTTATTTTATAATACTTTACACTACCTGGTGTCATTCTTACTAGTTCATGCTACTGTATGTTTCTTTCTGTGCCTTGTTAAATAATTAGATGTGTTACTTTATTTTTGCTGTCTTGGGGATTAAACCCAGGGACTTGTTTGCAGCTATACCCTCAGCCCTTTTTAGATTTTTTTATTTTGAGACAGAGTGTTGTTAAGTGACTACCTTGCCTGGACTAGGCTCAAACTTGTGATCCTTTTGCCTTAGCCTCTCAGAATATTGGGATCACAGGCATAGCCCATGGTGCCCAGCCACACTAGCATTTTAATGTTAATGTCACCTTGGGTGTTTTTGGGTTTTTTTTTTTTTTTTTTTTAGACATAGTCTCGCTGTGTAACCCAGGCTGGCCTCAAACTCATGCTGATCCTCCTGCTTCAGCCTTCCAACTGCTGGGATTATAGGTATGTGCCCCCACATCCAGCTAATGTCTCCCTGTTTTTGACAGCCTCTTCAGTAAGCATTGCTCTTTTTTTTTGGTACTGGGAATTGAACTCATGACCTCACAGTTGCTAGGGAAGTACTGTGCCAATAAGCTATATCCCTGGCCCCTAGTAAGCATTACTTCTGATGTCTACTTAAATTTCCATTTCCTTAACCGTTCATCTACTCAATAAATCAGTATGAAACTGAGCAGTGTTGTGTATTGCAGTACTCAAGAAGCTAAGGTAGAGCATTGCCGCAAGTACAAGCCTGGCCTGGGCTACAGAATAAGACCCTCTCTCAAAACAAACAACAAACAAATGATAATTTAATATTCCAATAAGCCTTATTGTGCAGACATAATATGTGTAACAACCACTCTGTGTTTTTAGTGGGGTGAAAATGTTTTGATTTTTTTTATAAGAGGCACAGATTTTTAAAAAGTCTTTTTTGTAGTGGTAAAATATATATAACATAAAAGTTACCGTTTTACTTGAGTTTAAGTGTGCAAATCATTGGCATTAAGTACATTCACAATGTTATGTAACCATCACCACTAAAACTTTCATCAAAACAAATAGAAACTCTGTACCCCATTGAGCAATAACTACCCATTCTTCTCTCCCTAAGCTGCTGATAGCCTCTAATCCCCTATCTCTACGTTCTGGTTGGTTGGTTAGTTGGTTGGTTTTTGAAACAGGGTGTAGCTATATAATTCAGGCTGGCCTTAAACCTATTGTGTAGCCCAGGTTGGCCTTGAGTTTGCAATGATCTTCCTGCCTTAGTCTCTGAGTGCTAGGGTTACAAGGTGCACCACCGTGCCTGGCTCCCCTCTCTCTGAATTTGCTTATTCTAAATATTTTCTTATTAAGAAATGTCACACAATGTATGACCCTTTGGTGAAGTACAGGGATTCCCCCCTCATTTTTTACTGTTAAAATACATATAACATAAAATTTGCCATTTTGAATCAAACTCAGGACCTTGTGCTTGCCAGGGAGGCACTTGTGCCACTGAGCTATATCTCCAGCTCCATTTTACTCATTTTTAAGTGTATAGTTCATGGGTATTCAGTATATTCATACTGTTCTGGAAACAACTATCTTCAGAATCTTCATTTTGCCAAACTAAAACTCAGTACTTATTAAATAATAACTCTCTTCCCTTCTCCCCACAGCCACTGGCAACCATCACATGCTGTATGGTTTTGACAACTCTTAAGTACCTCATATAAATAGAATCATGCAATATTTATCTTTTTGCGACTGGTTTATTTCACTTGGCATATGTATGATCTTGAGGTTCATACATGTTGGGTCATATCAGAATTTGCATCCTTTTTCAGGCAGAATAGTATTCTATTGTGTTTATCTACCACATTTGATTATCCATTTATCTGGCAGTGAGCACTTGGATTCTATGTTTTATTGTTTGGTGGTTTGTTTGCAAGACAGGGTCTTGCTATGTTGCTCAGACCGGCCTTGACTCACTGTGTAGCTCAGGTTGCCCTCAAACTCATGGTGATCCTGCTGCCTCAGTCTGAGTGCTGGGATTACAAGTGTGCACCACCACACCTATCTGTCTGTCTGTTAGTGCTGGGAATGGAATCCAATGCCTTGTACATACCAAATAAACACTCTACTAGTCAAGTGAACCCCTAGCCCTATGGTAATTCTTTTCTTTTTTCTCCATTTGTCGGTTTGTTTTTGAGATATATTGCCTAGTTTTCTATATATTCTGGGTGTTATTCCCTTGTCAGATATTTGATCTGAAAGTATTTTTTCCCATTCTGTGGGTTGGGATTTTACTGTCTTTTGATGCATAGAATTTTTAAATTTCATGAAATCCATTTTGTACAAAGTGTGGTAAAAAAAAATGTAGTAGATGTTTAATTGTCTTAAAAATGTTACAGTAAAAACACATTACCATTAATCCTCTTTATAAGACTCCCCCTCACTTCTGTCCTGTCCTTGTCACTTACTGAAGCAGTTCTGGAATTCCTCTTGCATGAGCGCTTTTAGTTCTACTATTGTAGCTGCCTCAGTGCGCTCAATCAGTTCAAACTTTTTACTTTTTGTAAAAATTTGGGAAAGAGCTGGAGTCACTGGTGCCAGATCCAGTTTTCTTTGCGTGTTTCTTAAATGCTCTATTAAGTTCTTACAGTATTCAGAGTTCACTCTAATATTCCAGGGTACAAACTCAGTACACATAATTCCATAAAGGTTAAAAAACACAATCAACATCACGTTGATGTTGGATCTTGATTGGTGTGATTTTTTCTGCACCAAGAGAATTGAGTGATTTACATTGAGGACCCTGAACCTTGGTCTTAGGATCATAAGCACTGAGCCAAGTTTCATCTCCCGAGGTAACATTTCTTAAAAAGTTAGAATCCAGAAGGGAATGATCACCCAACTCCAGTGAAATTGACATTGTTGTTTTTGCATGGAACAAATGTGGAACTCACTCAACTATTCTGATCTGTTGTTAAAATGTGTTGAGGGGGAACCATAACAGATGTTCAGATCCTCAAAAATTTCCCTAATAATCAATCACTTGTTCGAGCAAATCACTTCACCTGCTTTTTCAACATTCTTTTGAGTTTTGATGTTAAAGAGTCCCATATTAAAGGGGTTCTGATGTCTTGCTTCTACTGATTCAGAACTGTTACAGAATTACTCAGACCACTTGTAAACTGTCTTTGTCACTGCATCACCATAAACTAGTTTTAACATTTCATATGTTTCTTTAAATCAGGCGTGGTAGTGCACACCTGTAATTTCAGCACCCGGGAGGCTGAGGCAGGAGGATTGCCAAGAGTCTGAGACCAGCTTGGCCTACCTACTGAGATCAAGGCCAGTCTGAACTACATAGTGACACCCTGCCTCAAAAAACAAAACAAATGTGTTTTCTAGCACTTCTTCGCTGTTTATTTATTTTGTTGTTGTTTTATTTTCTTCAGATCCCTGTAGCAGCATTTACCATATGTTTGTTGTTGCTTGTTTTGGTTTTTTGAGACAGGCAGCCTTGTGAGTGCTGGGATTACAGGTGTGTACCACCACATCTGTCCACCATATTTTTATTGTGCCACTTTTTGTTTGTTTTTTTTACTTGTACCTTTGGTGTCATATGGATGAATTCATTATCAGACATGAGATTTACAAAGTAGGGACCAGGGGCTTCTGGTTTAAGATTCTCAAAGGTGGCTTAAATTGCTGCCTGGTTGTCATGACCCTGCTTCTTTTAACATCTCTGAGGGTGACATAGGTTCATCTCCTTATTCCATTGTTTATTGGGAGCACAGCACTTGGGTAGGACATCCTTGTACCCTTCCTGGCCTAGGGACAACACAGAAATCTCAAACAGCACTGCTATTAGGATTATTGATTCAGGCTATGCCACCTTCTGTGAAATTGCTTAGGAGACTAGCTGGCTATTCCATTTGGGGACCAGTCACCAGGTTGATTCACATAGTAGTCTTTATGACTGTTTAATATCCTCTCTCCTAATTATTCGTCAGAAGTGCCTTGTGCTGTGGGCATCCTAGGCTTTTAAAAGATGAACAGCTTTCTCGGTATAAGAGTGGGTCCTAGGCAAAGCCCTATAGAGTTTCTGTTTTTGTTTTGGTAACAGTCGTCTCTGCCAAGGTACATCACAATTTGACTTCGCTGGGCATGGTGGTGCATGCCTATAATCCCAGCACCTGGTAGGCTGAGGTAGGAAGATTGTCGTGAGTTTGAGACCAGCCTGGGCTACGTAGTAAATTTAAGGCCAATCTAAGCTACATAGCAAGATCCTATCTCAGAAAAAAAAAAAGAAAAGAGTAATAACAATAATTTTTCTTTTTACTTCACCACAAATGCTTTGATTGTAGGAACCAGAACTATTTTTATTGTTTGGTATTATAAATGTTTGCCAAATTGTACTGGTAATGAACACAATCAAGCACTCACTTCTGCAGCACATATGATAAACAGTTAATGGACATGGCTCAAGACACAAGCCTGATTTATAAAAGTTGATATTATAGATTATTAGAAAGGTGTTATTTTCCATGCATTGTGGCACATACTTGTAATCCTAGCACTTGGGAGGCCAAGGTAGGAGGACTATCACAAGTTGAAGGTCAGTCTGGCTACATAGTTCAAGGGCAGCAAGAAATACATGACAGGAACCTGTCTCAAAATTTTTTTTTAAATAAAGGCATCGGGGCTGGGGATATAGCTCAGTGGAATAAGCGCTTGCCTAGCAAGCGCAGGGTCCTGAGTTTGATCCCCAGTACTGCAAAAAATAAATAAATAAATAAATAAATAAAATAAAACAAAATAAAGCCATCATTTTAGTTTTATTTTCAACCATGGCTAGTCATCTTCAGGAACCCTACTGAAAAGAAGTGAGATCATTATTTTGTCAAATATTCACTAGGTTTTACTAAACTCTTGGAAAGTTTTCTTCTTACTTGGTTAAATTTCATTAATCTTATTCATTTTCTTTTTACACCCTGCTTTCAGAATACTTTAGAAGTCTTTAGCTCAGCCTTAGTTAAAATTTGAATTAATGAGGATTCACTGACTTCATGAAAATAAAAGCAGAACCCTAACTTTGTAACCTTCTCTCATAACAAAGTGGGAGAACAAACACAATTATCTGTGGTTACAGGTGAGGTACACTGGTGTCTCTTTTACTTTCTCATTGCAGAGATAGAATACCCAACACCCACAGTTTAAGGAAGGTGAGGTTTATTTTGGTTCACAATTTGCAGGGTTTCAGTCTATGGTGAGCTTGTTCCAAAACAAGGCAGTATGGCAGAGGAGAAGGAGCTTATGACTTGGCTGTAGGAAGCAGAGAGAGATAAAGGGGCAGGGAGGGAGGGAGGTAGACTCTGCCAGGCCACACTCTCAGAGACCCACCTACTCCAACCAGGCTTCACCTCCCAGCATCACATTTAGGTAGAAATTCATCAGGGGCTGACAGCTGGCACGCGTCACACTTCTGTGATCCAGTCACCTTCCCAAAGCCCCATCTATGTGTACATGAGGCTTTTTTTTGAAACAGGGTCTCACTATGCAGTTTAGGTTGGCCTTGAACTCATGGCGATTCTCCTGCCTCTGCCTCCTGAGTGCTGGTTTTACAGGCGTGTGCCACCAGGCCCAGGATGAATGGGGATTTGGGATGACATGCAGATATAAACTGTGACAACTGGCTTAGTGAGTGCCAAAGCTGAACCTCAGGCTAACTCCTTGGGTTCCAAATTGCTCCTTTCATTGTGTTATACTAGAAAATCCACAGCCACTGTTATCAAATCTGAAGAGCTTTTAATACAGTATTTTCACTGGCTACATTTGTTTGAGTTGATATTAACAAATTTCTGTCATTTATTTACATACATTTATTGAACATCTCCTTCCTATTGGGCACTATGGTAGCACTTGGGAGGCTGAGACGAGGATAGAAGAAGCACATTCAAGGCCAGCCGGGGCTACCTAGTGAATTCAAGGCCAGCCTAAACTGCATAGCAACCCCCGTCTCAAAAAACAAAAACAGAGGAAAAGACATAATTATTCCTCTATTGTGAGTAATGTTATCTGTAATAGATAAGGATGCCAGTTTGAGAAATCCTGAACTGTTTTTTGGTTGCAGATGCCTGATTTGGGGGGGATGGTACTTGGGATTGAACCCAGGGCCTTTGCACTGAGCTATAGCCCCACCCCTTTTTATTTTTTATTTTGAGACAGGATCTCACTAAGTCACTGAGTTGTGTGTGCTGGGCTCTAACTGGCTGTCCTCCAGAGTGCTAGAGGACTAGAGTGCCAGAGTGCTAAAGTGGCTTCCTGCGTTTAATTATTGTTTTTATTTTCTCATCCATTTAAGAGTTTGGGGGAATGCTTTTTTGAAAAAAAATATTGACTTTCAAAAAAAAAAAAACCTTAAAATACTGACTTAGCAGTCATATAATGTTCCTAGATCTGGGGCTGGGGATATAGCTCAGTGGAATAAGCGCCTGCCTAGCAAGCAGCAGGGTCCTGAGTTCAATCCCTAGTACCGCCAAAAAAAAAAAAAAAAAAACCCAGCTATTCCCCTTCTGGGTATATTCCCAGATCTGAAAACATCATATCACTGTGATATGTGTGCACCCATGTTTATAGCAGCACAATTTGTAATAGCTAAAATGTGGAAGAAAAATGTTCCTAGATCTGAAACACATAATCAATGAAAAATGTTTTGCTCTTGTAGGATACTAATTTTCCACGACTGTTTAAATAGATTGATTTGTATTATGTTGTACAGTTGAGTGTTCTTGAGCATCAGATCTGACAATCCATACACATTTATGAAGTATACCTGAGGTGCCTGTCCCTGTGCTGACTTTGATGTGGGACTGAGCATGAGGAGATACACAAGAACAGATCACTGAGATACCATTTGTTAAGTATATCGGCTTACATTTGGGAAGCTTTGACTTGCTTTGTAACTATGGGCAAGTGACTTAACTCCACTGAGCATTATAATTTTAACATCCTCAAGGATGCTAATGATGATAGGTAGTGATTGCATATTCATTGTTTCTGTTTTTATACCTACATCTTTGATCCATTCTGATTTTATTTTAGTACAAGATGAGAGATAAGGGTCTAGATTCAATCTTCTGTGTATATGGATAACCTCTTTTCCCATCAACATAGATTTTTGGCACCTTTATCAAAGATCAGATGGCTGAGGGGTGGTTTCTATATCCCCAGTTTTGTTCCATTGATCAACATGTCTGTTTTTCTGGCAGTACCATGCTGTATTTATTATTCATTCTAGCTTTGTAATATAACTTGAAACCTTGGTTTGGCTGTTTTGGGTCTTGCTGAGTTACCTAGGCTCCCCTCATATTTTAAGTTCTTCTACCTCAGCCTCTGGAGTAGCTCAGAGGGAGTTGAGAGTTGAGAGTTGTTGGGAGTCTGAAGCGGGTAGGCCAGAGCTGGAGAGCATTAAGAGTCTGACACCTTCCTTTCTGTCTCAAAGTCCCAGCTCTCACTGTCTTACCGTTCCTATACATTCCGTGGGCTCTGGCTGCATCGCACTTGGCACAGTGACTTGTCCTCTGATCTTACACGCAGTGTCCATATCCTCCCCAGCATCCGCTTCTCTTGTGCACTATACACTCCTTTGTTAGTATCCAATATGTTAGATTACCTTGTTGGTTTACTTGCCTGTATCTTCCTTAAACTGAGACCTTTTATCTGTAGCCTTAATACCAAGCAAATAAGACCATTTATATATCTTTGAAAGTGATAAAGGATGGTTGAGTAAATAAAGAGCTTATAAGGTACCAGAGAAAAGAACCAGTGCAGCTCCTAGGGAGCCAGCTCTCAGCCTTCTCTCTCCTTCTGGACCTTTAAAGTCATTCTTGTCATTGGTCCTGTATTTGAGGGACAGATCTCTGAGGACTAACATAGGGACCTAAGCACCATTTATTCTCTAGAATTTTAGAGCTGCTTTCTGTGTGTTCCAAGTTCACATCAGCTTACTTGTTTCGCCCCACTTTAACCTTCTGTGTGATGTGGACATTCTTGGAATTTGTGTCTCATCTCTGCCTACACTTTAGCAGCAGCCTAATGAGCAGCACAGACAGGTTTAGTCATGCCAGTGTTCCTGGCAGAAAGCTTCTGTATGTACAGACATGTGCTCGAAGAAACAAGACCTCTGCTGGGATCGTGTGAGCTGTTTATCACCCGACTTAGTCATCTTTATAACTAAGATGAATATTTCTAGGTGCCTCTGTATACCTGGTCAAGGAATTCTTGGAGTTAAATGGGACAGAGAAGACAAATAGTGAATTTCTACAGTTGCAAAACCTGAGAACTGAATACAAGAATACTACGAAGAGATTTCCTCATGAGATTGAGTTTCTTGGTGGTTTCTGCTGGGCTATTCTCTCACTTGCTTAGTTCCTATAAGGTGAGCCAGGGTAGGAGGAACAAAGGCCAGCTTTAGAAAGGTAATAGTCAGCATGCTGGTTCAGTCCTAATCAGGCTGTGCACTCCTAACAGATCATTGACTATTGTAAATCTGCCTTAGTTCCAAATGGGTCACACTGGCATTATAAATTGAATGTTTTGCAAAAATAGATGTGAACTTGTTCTTTTTGGGGAGATTTTGTTTTGTTTCGTTTTGTTGAGACAGGGTCTTGCTGTGTAGCCCAGGCTGGCCTTGAACTCCTGCCCCAGCCTCCTGAGTTCTGAGACTACAGGCTTGTGCCACCATGCCTGCCTTGGAACTTGTTTCTTAAATGGTCATCTGTGTCTCTAATGACTAAGTACTGAGTAGTCTAAGATCTCAGTAGACTTGTCTCCCACCCCAATTTATCTGACCTCTTTGCAACCCCTGTGAATTGTAGCCAAGGGTTACACATTCAGAAGGATAGGCCCTTAGGTTACTGTTCCTCTCAAACCCTGTTCTGTGCTGGTGTTATTGTTCTTCGCTTTTGGCAGAATTCGCCCTATTCTAGAGCTGTGTTCTGAAACTGCTCATCAGAAAACCAAGATAGAGGGAGGGCCACATTAACAAAATACAGATTTCAAACTCAGGAGACCAAGGTAGGAGGATTGCTTGAACCCCAAATTCAAGTCCAATTTGGGCAATATAGAAACCTCACACACTCACACACTCACACTCACACACACTCTCTCTCTCATACACATACACACACACACACACACACGTGCGCGCGCGCGGACAGGACACGACTAGCCACAACACGGTTGTTATGTGATATGTCAAAGTCTATAGGCTGCTAAGGCCTGTTTTCCTTTTACTCTTGTCTAGTTCCTGATCCAATCTGGGCCCTCTATTTTCTGGGCTCCTGTCCTAGCCCTATAGGGCCCATGAGGCTGTGGCTACATTCTTTTATTCCATAGATGTTCTGTAGACAGTGGTCAGTGGAGGCCACTCATCTCTGCCATGCCACCCTCACGTGGGGAGGTTCCTGTGCATGTAGTGAGAGAAGAGGTGAGGAGAAGATCCGTCAAGGATATTTGTGTGGCTGTGGAGCCCAGGATAAACTGCACAGAAGGTTTATGAGCAGCTGTTCTGGCAGTTGACCAAGAACAGTCAAGTGCATGCCTGTATCACTGACTCAACAAATATTTGAGTGCCAGCTAGGATGAGGTTCTAGAGCCCAGGGAAGGAACCACATGGGCAATCTAACAAGAATTAGAATGAGAGTGATGTGATGTAAGTTTAGACATGCAAAGCTGTCTCTGCCTGGCTTGTTACAAAGTTGCCACACCTTGCAAACACTAAGCTGACATGTGACAGCTTAGTGGACATTCCTGCCCTAACACCTGCTCTGACCCCAGTTTGTTGTTTATGTTTATGTGTAAGAGTATGGACTGCTCAGAGTCTTGTTGGATCCCAGGAGTATGGAAGGTGGTGGCCAAGGTAAGTGGTTTATGTTTAGTCTTCCTTAGCACCAGCAGCCCCTTCCAACTATGGTATGCCCTTCAGGTCACTGTGTTATCTCAAAGCCACCTCAGTAGCCCCATAGGAAGCATAATTCTGTCTTGGTTACTTTTTTCTCATTGTTGAAACAAAATATCCAACACCCAAAATTAAGGAAGGAAAGGTTTATTTAGCTTATAGTTTGTGGAAGTTTCAGTCTATAATCAGCCAGCTCTAAGGCAGGGTGGCAGGGCACAGGGGAAGCACTTGAAGGTGGCACAAGACAGCAGAAGCAGCAAGAGCAAAAAGGGCAGGGCAATAAGCCTCTTTTCCCTCCTTATATTGTATAGGGGCTGTCCACCCACACCCACAGTATCTCTGTGCCCTCCTCTTGCACAGGCTCAGGATGTAGAACTGCTGAGTCACTTAGCCAAGCCTCTAGACTCCTCAAGTTGACACAATGTACCAATCATAACAGATACCCTATTTAGACAAGAAATTAAAGCCAGCAAGGAATCAACCAGACCACATGGCCAATCAGTAGTATAGTCAAGATTTGAATGCAAAGCTTTTTGGGTTGAGTTGGGAGCTGGGACAATGTGGGCAACATTTTTTTTTTAAGACAGGGTCTCGCTATATACCCCAGGCTGCCTTTAAACTACTATGAGGCTTTAAATTCATAATCCTCCTACCTCAGCCTCTTGAGTACTACAGTTATAGGCCTACACTGCACACCTAAGTTGAATAATATTAATGTACTGTTACTTTTGTCAGATTTCAAAAGATACATAAATCTCTGATACTTTGTTTTTTAAGGGTCTCCCTAAGTTGCTTAGTTGCTAAGGCTAGACTCTTGTGATCCTCCTGCCTCCTCCCAGAGTACTGGGATTATGGGCATTTGTCACCATACCCAGCTAAATACCCAGCTAAATAATTCTTTTGTGTTGTAAACTGAGTTGATTTTATTTTCTCAACAATTTCTCATGTATCAACTACTACAAAAGCAAAATCCAATTTTTTGTCAGAGATTTCACAGATGTCATTTTACATTTGTCTTATTTGAATCTGGTTCTAGCAAGATCCACATATTACCAGTGGTTAATATGCCTCATATCTTAGCCTTTAACTCAGCCCTACTGAGAACTTGAGTTATTCATCCTATAGTTGGAGTTGGTGATTATATCCTCTGGAATTAATGCATCCATCCTTATTTTCTGTAAATCAGTAATTTTTGTAGGTTGATTAGAGTCTTTATTTTCAGGCAAAAATGCTTCATTGATGATGCTATTCATTTCCTATTGAATCAGGTCAGAAAGCTGTTGTTAAAATTGATTGGTGAGCTTGACTTTATGGTAGTCCTTTCCTCATCTTTTACATAGTTAATAGTTTCAAAAGATAAACTATTTTGGACAGCTGGACGTGGTGGCGCAGTCCTGTAATCCCAGCACTCAGGAAGCTAAGGCAGGAGGATCATTGCCGGTTTGAGACCAGCCTGGGCTACAAAGTGAGCTCAAGGGCAGCCTGAACTGCGTAGTTAGACCCTGTCTCAAAAAGACCCATTTTTTGGGGGCAAGCGAGGCATGGTGGTGCACACATGCAATCCCAGCACTCAGGAGGCTGAGACAGGAGCATTGCTGCAAGTTTGAGGCCAACCTGGGATACTTAGTGAGTTCAAGACCAGCCTGAACTGCATAGTGAGACCCTGTCTCAAAAAGACAATACATATATACATACATACATACATACATACATACTTATGAATGACAAGGAGACACTAGCTCTAGGGATACAGTAAAGCAGTAGAGTGCTTGCATAGCATGTGTAAGGCCCTAAAGTCAATCCCCAGCATCATAAATGGGAGTAGGGAGGATGCATGTGGGTCAGGTACTTAGGATTCCTCAGCTGGAGCATCTAGAAAAGCAAGTTTACCCTTTGGTGAAGAGAGCTGTTGTATATGGAGGAAAGGAGGAAGCTCCTGATCAGGGAGAAGGTCTTAGAGCCGAGGCACCAGGGCACTGGTTCTGTCAGCAGCCACATGCCCTTCTGGGACATCACGTAAAATGATGTAACTGAGTGAAAAAGTGGTGGTGAGCTGGCTCTTCTCCCTGCAGAAGTCTCTGAGCTGCTTAGTGAGAGTTTCTCATGAGCCCAGAGCTGAGTCTGCTCTGTGAAGACTCAGTGGAGGCTTCTTGGTCTGAGAAAACTGCAGCGTATTTGATCTTTATCTCTTTGTACTTTGAAAGCTGAAATCAAGGTGGTCTTCTGGTGCTCTGGTGGTGAGTCCTGCACTTATGGAGAGGCTGCTTATTGGAGCAGAGTGGCCAGGCAAAGGGGCAGAGGCAGAGAGGGTGAGAAGAGTTAGGGTGACCTAGTTATAAGTGCTAGAAAGTAGCAGCTTGGGGCACCATATAGTCCAATGCCTGTTTGTAACAGGTGAGAGAAATAAGGCCAGCAGAAGCACACCAGGCTCCTCCTCGCAAGTTGGAGGCTTGGGCAAGGCCAGCACTAAGACTCCGTTTTTCTGACTATGGTGGCTAGTCAGCACTTTCTACTTGGAATATTCTGAGATGAGGGTGGCCAGATCAGCCTCCGGACAGATTCTTAACATGCACTCAAGGTTTGTGGGTATCCCTTTGTTACACACTCCGCTGGGTTCTTTGACTTGGAAGTGTTAGTCAGCAGTGGTTCGTTTTGACCGGTCATGGTGCCACACACCTGTAATGCCAGCATTGTAGCAGGCTGAGGCAGGAAGATCACAAGTTGGAGCCCAGACCAGGCAACTTAAAATTTTAGTTGAGAAATTAAAATGTAGTCCAGAGCTCAAAGGCTTTGGTGGTCGGTGTGGTCTGTGGTAATACAGTGGCTCAGGTGCAAACGGGGTGTCATGAGTCCCAGTCTCAGCTCCACACAGTTTGCTGAAGAGATAGGAACCAGATCAGTATTGCCTGGAGCGTAGCATGAGTGTGCCGAGTGACCTGGTACAAGGATAAGTAACATTTTCTTCATTACATTTATTTCTGTCTGTCACTTACAGTAAGTAATACTGGTTTTTCATTTACAGCAGTGGGGTAGCTTTTTCTTTCAGTGTATCAAGGCTAAAATGTTGATAAATTCAGACAAGATGGATAGTATCCCAGCATGGCAGAAGGAGGAGTGAAAAAGATTACAGTGCAGAAAACCATCATCTGTACCCTCCTGTCCTCCTCACGTTTCATAACTATATTCTGAAATATGTCAGTCACAAGCTTAAGAAGATTTCCCTGTCGTGGCCAATTTAGAGGCTGTCCAAAGTTAGAAGACATCCTAAAAGGTCAATTTCATTGAGCATGTATTTATCATCTGGTTGGGTATCACAGAATAAAGATAATGATAGCTCCCATGGAGAACCATCTGGAGGTTGGTCAGGATTTTTGCAGTTTATTTGTGAAGTATATTCTGGGCCTCATTTGTGACAGGTTCATAGGTCCTGTCCCACAACTGTTGTTCTCGGCATCCCTCAGAAAGCCTGCTCAGTAATTTAGTCATTATCAGCTTCTGTTACTGAGAGAAGAGAGGGATGTTGACATGAAAGCCAGGGAAGTGGCCACAGAAGTGGGCGATTGAGGGCTTTCTGCTTTTCAGGATTTTCCCGGAGAGAACCTTCACTCAGAGATTTGTTGATAGCCAAGGATGGCAAGCAAGGGGCCCTCGGCCTCTACATCTCCTGAGAACTCCAGTGCAGGGGGACCCAGCGGCAGTAGCAATGGCAGTGGTGAGAGCGGAGGCCAGGACAGCACCTTCGAGTGCAACATATGCCTGGACACAGCCAAGGACGCCGTCATCAGCCTGTGTGGCCACCTCTTCTGGTCAGTATCCCTGCTGCCATCCCAGAGCATGCTGCAAAGATGGGAAAGCCCATGGCCCTGGGCAGCTTAAGAGCAGAAGACCTCTTGCCCCCTTTGGGTCCTGATACACTCAGGCCAAAGGGGCAGAAGACCTAGGCTCCCATCCCAACTCTGCCGCTAATAAGCTCAGTGACCTTGGGCAAATACTGTCTCCACACTGGACTGCTTCTCCCCTGTTCTCCAGTGATAATACCATTTAGTGATACTGATACCTGCCACATGATGTGCTAAACCTAGAGGCAGTGGCTCTATAGTGTGCTGGTTATACCAGTGCCTTGTGAAACCACAGTTCTTGACTCTGCCACTTCCTATTAGCTGACCTTGGACAAGTTGCTTATTCACACTCTGCCTCATTTTACTGGGCTGTTTGTGAGCAATAAATGGCCCGAAATATATAAAAGGCTTAGAAGAGTGCATAACATGCAGCATGTACTGTGTTAGCTGACCATAATTATCACGATTTTATGTGTATGTGTGTATATCAAAATGAAGGGGCAGGATCTTTGTCCATTTCCGCCTTAATAAATACAGAAGCCCCTGTTGGCTCTGAGAATCCGGGGAATGTTGAGTTTTGCTTTTTTTCTCATGAAATTTTTGGAATGAACCTTGAAAAAGGATGGGAATCTTGCTTGAAATTAGAGGCATATGAGAGTCCATACCATCCCAAGGCAGGCAATTTCTAGGGACAGGCATGTGCACTTTTGAGTTCTTCTGAGACCCTGAGGCTACTGTATACCTCTCAAGCCCCCTAGATAGGAGGCAGGACTTGTTAGGAAAGAAGAATAGTTGTAGAGGGCTGGGCCGCATCATCAGACCCTGATTTGACTGAGAGGACATAGAGCTAATGAATATTTTTGAGTAGGAAAACAGTATGAAATGAGAATCATTAAAGCAATACTTAGAGGAGTTTAACTTTACACCAGTATAAAAGATAAACTTACTAGTAATGAACAGAATTACGTAGAAGTTTTGTTGTTTGCAGATGTCCTGCCCTAATCTCCTTTGTGAAAATGTTGTAATCTGCTGTACTGAATTGGAAATACTTAAGAATATCATAAAACCAAGTCTTAATGCGTGACAGACTTAAGAATTAAGAGGCAGAGAACCACCGGAAGGCACATGGATCTTAAAATGATGGAGCTGCTTGCAGACTAGGCTGTCTTTAGGCAGATGTGCTGGCTTCTCTGTAGAGTACTTCAGTTTCCTCTATAAAGTGAAGATAGTTATACCCTTTGGTAGATTAATGTGACCATCCCGTGACATTAATAAATGAAAAGGTATTCAGCCACATCCTGTCGCATAGTAGATGCTTAATGAACAGGAGGAAGTGCCATCGTTCTAATCCTAAACGTTCCTGAGGGTCGTGTATTCACTTCCACTTCTCGCTCAGAGCCTTTGAAGAAGCTGCCAAGAAAAACCTGCCCTGATTTGCATTGTGTTCCACTCAGGTTAGAATGGCATTGAAAGGTTAGTGTTGGAGTCAGATGTGAGGGATTTGTTTTGTCCAGAAAAGCTGGATATCTGGTTTGTGAAACTGAACTGGTTTAGGAATTGGAAGAGAGCTCTCCTAAGTCCATGGTTTACTCAGTTAGAAAAAGCATATGTGTAAGGGACCAAAACTATATCTGCATTTTTCTACCATTCTAGTGAATAGTAGGTATGTAGTAGATATTTCAATGAATTTTAAGTAATGAGAGAGAAAAGATATTAAAAATCTGAATCTTTTCCTTTAATTCTATAAATGCCATTTTTTGCATGCAGTGCTAGGGGTTGAAAGGGCAGTAAACTGGAAGTCTGGAGACTGTCTTTAGTTCTGGTGCAAGTCACTGCATGTTTCTGAGCTTTGATTTCCACCTTTGAAAAATGAGACATTAGACAGCAACTCCCGAAACTGCAGTAGCTACCCTTTCTGTCAGGTAGCTTCCCCATCCTTTCCATTACTGAGCGATGTTTTTAGAGAAGGCCTGAACTTTTAACCTACTTCCTGCTGGCAGAGCTATGAAGGCAGAGGACAGCTTGAAGACTGTCCAACTGGATCAGGGCTACCTGGGAGTTTACGCATCCCTTGTGAGCCTGAGGAGGCTATAAAACCCCTGAAACTGGGCAATAAAATAATATGTGTGTACATGTACGCTTGCATGTACTGCATTAGAATGCCTGTGAATTTTTCTACAGAAGACACTTCGTTTTTGGAGTTTTTGAGAGGCTGTAACAACTGAAGGCTATCTGGATGGCCTAGGCCTCAGGGGTCTGCATATGCAGTGGGATCCCAGAGGCAGAGACTGGAGTCTTGTCTCCACTGTCTTGGTTTTCCTATGCTGTCTCATTTCTGATCCCAGTAATCCCTCAATGGGAATGCGATGCCGTGATTGTCCCTGATTTTTCCATTCTGGAGCTCCCACCCTAATCATCAAGTGTTTCTGCTAATGAAAGCCTTTTTCTTCTTTTCTCCTTCTCTTTGACGACTGGTTGCCCTGGGGACTCTGGCAGTTGGCCGTGTTTACATCAGGTAAGGTGCATTCCATTTTACTCTGTCTTTCATCAGCTATGGTTGCACAAGACAGCCCTAGTCTCAGGAGACTGCTGTCAGAAGCTGCAATCTCCCCTGTTTCTGGACTCACTTGCTCGCTCACCCCCCAGCCCTTTTATACACCTACCTACTAACAGACACTTAATGAAATATGGGGTCATTAGTATGTAAGAGTGTCCCAGCTCTGCCACTGGTGGCCATGGTGGCCTTGGCAGGCCACCACCTCACTGGGTCTTAATTCTTCATTTTAAGTCAGGTCAGATTTGATAAAATATTAGGTCCTCTTTATTTTTGAGAACTCTTTCTCTTGTATCAATTGTCCTCTTATTAAGGTTTTTGAAAACGATGATGGGGACAGAGCTTTTGTGAGGAGGAAAAGTCTGTTTTCCCAGCTTTAGCTTATTATGAAAGCCAGGTACATTCACAAGACCTGAACACTTGCATGGTGAGATAGAACTGGGCCTGGTAGTCACGATGATGTATGAGGTATCGCTGCTGCCCAGCTCCTTCCATGGTTGTCTGCGGTAGAGTACTACACTTACAGGTGGCCGTTCTGAGGTGTTTTGGGAATGTGAGGGAAGACAAGTTCCAGATGTGTAAAGCCTCAGAATCTGGATGGGAAAACGAAGAGGGAGATAGGGCTGAGACGTCTGACCCTAGTGTCACCTTGTAGAACATGCTGGTTGTGATTTATTAGGGAAAGCATATAATGTAGGTTTTGGAGATAGCGACAGTCAAATGAAGAAAGTAGGATATAAATCATTCAATGGTGTTATCTCTGTATCCCTGGAGCCCTAGAGTCACATGTATATAATAAACCTCGTGTCATTGGGTCTAAAGGTGCAAGTTATGTTCTAAAATGTTAAGGGATTGGGGATAGAGCAAGTTGAGAAAACATAAGAAATTATCTACGATCTATAGAGACAATACAGATATAGCATGTTTTATCATTTTTGCTTGTTTTTTGAGACAAGATGTTACTTTATAGTTCAGGCTGGTCTCTAACTTGTAGTGATCCTCCTGTCTCAGCCTCTGGAATGTTTGTTTCTAAGAAAGCTAAGTATAGTGGTGCATACCTTTTAGTCCTAACACTTGGGAAGCTGAGGCAGGGAATCTCAAATTCAAGGCTGACCTAGGATACACAGCAAGTACAAGCCTAGCCTGGACAACATAGGGGAGTGGTAGCAAACCTATGGCACATGCTGCAGCAGGCTGTTTGTATCATTGAAAGCGCTCGAAGGTTTGCCATCTCTGACATGGGGTGATCCTGTCTGAAAAAACCAAAGAAGTTAAACAAAATATGTTTTTTGTTTTGTTTTTGTTTTACAAAATTTTTTAACGTATCCAATGAAAAGGTCTGGGAACCCAAAACAGAATTTTAGTGTTTTTGGTATTGAAAGAAGTAGGTCAATGCAAAAATCAATGAGAGTTCATGAAAAACCATAATTGAATTTATATAATGATTTTAAAAAATTCTTCCCTTTTTTGTTTCGTTTTTCTGGTGTTTTTTCAGACAGAGTCTCACGATGTAGTTCAGATTGGCCTTAAACTCAGTACATAGCCTAGGCTGGCCTGTGGTAATCCTCCGGCCTCAACCTCCCAAGTGTTGGGATTGTAGACATGCGTCACCACCACAGCTAAAAGTTCTCCTTTAATACATAGTAAATCATCAGCAAATGGTCAACTTAGGCCCAGATGCTGATTTCTGGGATACACAGTTTTTGAGGAAGTACTATAAAAATCTGAAATCATAGAAAGTAAAATAGTATTTACATACGGATCTAGCTATTGACCCTTAGGGGAAAGTGGAGGATTGTTTATTTTGTGGTCCTGGGAATTGAACTCAAGGCCTTTGGACTAAGGTATATCCCTAGCCCTTTTAACTTTTTATTTTGAGACAAGATCCAACTAAATTGCCCAGCTAGGCTCAAATCTGCCATCCTTTTACTTCAGCCTCCCAAAGAGTTGGAACTAAAGCCGTGTGTCATGATGCCATGTAAAGGCGGAGATTTATTGTCATACTTACATCAGTAGCCTAACTAACCTAATATTAGACCCTTTGGCAGCTTCAGGCTTAAGCTCCTTCCTGCTGTAAGGCTGGTGGCCCCTAATGAAACAAAACATGAAGAAGCCTGTTTTAAGAGCCAGGCGTGATGGCACACACCAGTAATTTTAGCACTCTAGAGGCTGAGGCAGGAGGATTACTGAGAGTTCAAGGCCAGCCTTGAATCACAGAGTGAGACTCACTCTCTCAAAAAAACGAAAACAGTTTAAATGTGACAGTATTGGGCCGGGGATGTGGCTCAGTGGTAGAGCCCTTGTCTTATATGCCAGCACTACACACAGAAAAAGCAAAACCCAGAAATTGCTACACAATGGTACAAGAACATAAAAGCAATTAAATATGACAGCATTTAAAGCCAAGTTTGATTTCACCACTAGTAAATATGTATTGAGTGCTAGGAGCAGGAATTGGAATCAGGTTTCTTGAGGTTTTCTCTGTTTGTGCTGGTGTTTCCCACTTGGAGGTCTCTGTCCCATATTCACCTGCTGCTTCTAACTCACTGTTAGTCTGGTGGATCCTTGGCCATTTCTCTATTTTTCTTTCCTGCTTGTAGTGGTTGGAGACCAGACCTAACAGACAGGTGTGTCCAGTTTGCAAAGCCGGCATCAGCCGAGACAAGGTGATTCCACTCTACGGCAGGGGCAGCACCGGGCAGCAGGACCCCAGGTGAGGACCTGCATGTCGTACCCACTTTCCCCTTGGGCATGAATTTACCTCCTTCCACACTCTCCGATGCCACCTTTTCCTTGGTGCTTGCTGACGACTCAGCTCTGAGGCAGTCTTACCCAAATGACAGTCAACTGGGCAGGGCCAGGTAGCGGGAGGAAGGAATCCCAAGTTGCCACTTGCTGGGCTAGAATATCCACTGTGTATCGTCTTCCAGCAGATAGGCTGTGTGCTGGTCCTCGAGAACCAGCAGTACACAAGACATTACAATCACAAGTGTGCAAAGTGCTGTGAAAGAGCACTTTTTTTTTTTGTACCAGGCATTAAACTCAGAACCTTGTGCTTGCCAGGCAGACACTTGTGCTGCTGAGCTATATCCCCAGCCTGAAAGAACACTTCTTACAGCTTGGAGAGCAGGCTGTGTAGCAGGAGGGTCTTCAAGGAGTGAGGCTGCTGCAACACTGATGTATAAAGTATGGGTGAATAGGGAACAAGGAGACTGAGGGGTTTGGAATTTCTAGAAAGGAAGATGTTGGTAGGTTCGCATTTTACAGGTACATATGCTGAGAGCTGTTCATAGTCTGGCACCTACAACTTCTCCAAAAATACCTTTTCCTTCTCGCATCCCACCCCAGCAGGCCCTGTACCTGAGATAGAGTGGACTGTTATCCTGGGCATGGTGGTGCATGCCTATAATCCCAGCACTCAGGAGGCTGAGGCAGGAGGATCAATATGAATTCAAGGCCACTGAGGGCTATAAAAACACCATCTACTGCTAACCTCTTCCTAATTTAAATCCATCTTTCATGAGCACCCATAAAGTCACCACCACTTGGTTAATCATTTTGCACACTGCTTTGTGACTGTTCGTATGCCTGCTTGAAATCATTACCTCAAGAGTTGGGTCTGTCACCAATCTCATATTGGTAGCATCCTGCCTAGTGTCCGATATATAATAATCCCTCAGCCTGCATTTGTGAGGTGAGTGATCAGAGAGGGTGAGATCCAGGATTAAAAGGAGTACTTGGAGTACTCGCCCAAGAGTAATGAGAGGTAAAGCTAAAGTTAATAGGGATGCACGAAAGAGACGCCCTGATTTCAGCTCGCAATCCATCCTCCGTTTCAGTTTAGATTTGAGATTTCTGACGTCCCTAAGCCCAGTATCATACAGCATAGGGAAGGCAACTGACCATTGTTTATAACCAGTCTGGGCCGGTGTTTCTGT
The DNA here is from genome assembly GCA_004027595.1 of Dinomys branickii. NCBI lineage: Eukaryota > Metazoa > Chordata > Mammalia > Rodentia > Dinomyidae > Dinomys > Dinomys branickii. Next base: position 75,175 of record PVLD010005839.1, on the reverse strand, counting down.
GAGAAGTAGGCTGTAGTACAACCTGATGAATATTTCTCGTGACAAGCTGATTTTTCTCCTTGGTCCTCTGTTCAGTGGGGGGAAAGCAATTGCAGGTAAGCTGAAGAGTTAGTATTTGGTTAGTTCAGCATAAGTTTATATGCTGGGCAGGAAAAGGGGCCCTGACCCGCTCAGTAAGGAGTACCCAGTTTTCATAGGAGCAACGTAAGACATTTTGTGGTGGACTAACTACAGCATTTCTTTTCAGAGAGAAGACCCCTCCTCGTCCTCAAGGCCAAAGGCCAGAGCCGGAAAATAGAGGGGTGAGAAACATTCTAGGAGACACGTCTAGAAATTAGTCTATGGCATTAGAAGTTTTCCTGTTAATCTCATCATTTTCCTCTTCTTTTTTTATTAAGTTTATTGGTACATTTTAGATACACTTAGTGATCACATTTATCATAGGGCATTTATACCCCTTTTTCTCCTTAATTATAGAAATAGAGAAATACTTGCAAAATTCAGAAAGGAAAAAATGACAGAATGGAATCATTTATACCCACACTGTTCAGAGATTACCACTGGAAGCATTTTGATCTATTTCCTCTTCCATTTTTCTGGTTTTTTTCTTTTTCTTTCTTTTTACTTTACAAAGCATTATCTGACTCGTGCCTATCTTTTTATATCTTACATACGTACTGATTTTATTGATTAATTTATGTGTCTATTGACATGTCTACATATTTTTTCTTTAATATGTGCCTCCTATTTTGTAACTCTTAAAATTTCACTTATTCTACAAATAGTAAGCATCTTCTATGTACTGAGCATTATTTTAGGCAGTAGTGATTTCTCAGTGAACAAAGTAAAAACTCTTGCCTGTTGGAGTTTATACTCTCAAAGAGAATTTCAACACAGTTTGAGATTTTATTGAAGATCTATTGTCAGTAATATTTTATTTAATGGCTGTTTAGTGTTCAACTGTATAGCCTCATTTAATTCTTTGTTAGATATTTAGCTATTTCCTTTCTTTCTTTCTTTTTTTTTTTTTGTCTTTTTGAGATAGGGTTTCACTGTGTAGTTCAGGGTGGCTTTGAGTGAGTGCAAAGCAATCCTGCCTCAGCCTCCAGGGTGCTGGGATTATAGGCATGCACCACTAGACCCAACTTTTTGTATTTGTTTCATTTTTTGAGATAGGGTCACTGTATGTGTTCCAAGCTGGCGTTGAACTTGCTGTGTAGCCCAGGCTGACCTCAAATTCAGGTGCTCCTCCTGCTTCAGCCTCCCAAGAACGGGGATTATAGGCGAGGTTTTTTTGTACTTTAAAAATACTTCGATGAACTTAAAAGTTTTGAGCAGATTCACCATTATTTTATGACAAATTCTCACAATTATTGGCTTATAAATTTGTGTATTTATATCAGGTATTAATCTTCAAAAACCAGTTTCTTAGTTGGGTGTGGTAACACCTGAAACCTAATGCTTGGGAAGCTGAGGCAGAAGGATTCCAAGTTAGAGTCTGAAGTGGCTCTAGCCTGAAGTTGCAAGTGGTAGCCTGAACTACCATATTAATTAAGACTGTCTTAAAACAAACAAACAGTGCTTAACCTGGCACGGTGGCACACAACTATAATTCAGCATTCTGGGAGTCTTAGGGGCATCACAAATTTGAACCCAACCTGGGTAATAGACACTTAACAAGACCTATCTCAAAATTTAAAAAAAAGGCTGGGGCGTAGCTCAGTGCAACGGGCGTGGGGTTTAAATCACAATACCACATGCACACCTGTAATCCCAGTACTCAGGACTGAGGCAGGAAGATTGTGGTGAGCTCAAGGCCAGCCTGAATTGCATACTGAACCCTGTCTCAAAAAGACCAAAGAAAAAGCCACACACATTTAAAAAAAGTAAATTCAAGACAAGCCAGGGCTATATAGCAAGGCCTTATCTCAAAGGAAAAAATACCACAATTTCTTGTTAAAATATTAAAGAAATTTTAAAATACCTACCCAAACTGCTAGAATCCCAGAGCAAAGTATATTCTTATTTCTCTTTGTTCTTTTCATCTACACGTCATATTACTGGTTTTTACAGTTTTGGGGGGTTTTGTTTTATTTTGGTAATACCAAAGTTTGAAAGCAAGGTATTTGCACGGAATTACATCCCCAGCCTCTTTTTTTATTTTTTATTTTAAGATAGGATCTTGCTTCATTTTATGGGAAGTTGCCTGGTTTGGGCTTGAACTTGTGATCATCTTGCCTCCGCCTCCCAAAGTACCTAGATTACAGGCTGTGTATTCATGTTTTTACCTAGCCATAACCATCCTATTTGCTGCTTTCAAATTTAATTTTAGCAGTATTTTCCGTGACACCCTGAAGTGTCCCTTTTATTATTTTTAAAGGCTGCCATTTATTCCATTGAAATTGGATGCATTATAATTTAGATTTTCCTCATTGAAGGACTTTTTTTTAAACAGGGTCTTGCTATGTAGTTCATGCTGGTCTTAAACTCATTGTAAGTCAGGCATGGTGGTGCACGCCTGTAACCCCAGCATTTGGGAGGCTGAAGCAGGAGGACTGCAAGTTGGAGACCAGTCTGGGCTACAAAGAGCTCAAGGCCAGCCCACACTGCATAGTGAGACCCTGTCTCAGACAAAACAAAAAACAAAAAAAAACCCTTCACTATATAGTCCAGCATGAGCTTTGCACAGTGGCAGTATCATAGCCAAGGAGATTTATTTGAGGCAAAATTACTGCAAATTGGAACTGTAATAGTCCAGGCTGGCCTTGAACTTGAAGCTATCCTTCTGCTTCAGCCTCCTGATTATTGGGATTATAGGTGTGACCTACCACACCCATATGAAGGACTTTCAGTTGCTTTCATAATTTGCTCTTTAAATAATACCATAATGACAGTCTTTCATACATTTTTTAATTTGAATTATGCTACCTCCTTAGAATTCTCAGCAATAAGATTATTAAATTGGAGATCTTGATAGAAATTGAGGGTCTCATCTCCAAATTGCCCTTGATAATATTAGTGTTAGACACTTGTGGAATGGTTATTATATGTAAAGAACTCTTTTAAGAGCCTTATATGCATCTCATTTAAGCCTCACATCAACTCACTTAACAGAAAAGGAAGCTCAATCCCAGAGAGGGGAGGGGTGCGGGTCCCACACACAGTGCTGTGATCTAGAGCTGGCGACTGTTGATGTCTTCGCTCTTGACCGTCACCAAGCAGCAATGCATGAATTTGTACAGTGCTGGTTTGGCTCAGAGCACTACCAATTAGCAGCAATCAGTGGCCCCAGGAAGCCAAAAGCCCTGGTCTTAAGGCCTGTGGGGCTCACCTCTAGTTTTCATAAGCCCCTGCAGCCACTGGTGGTGCTTTTTGTGTACTCTGCTCCAGAAACATAAACCCTCAAATGTGAAGACTTGGGGGATTATATTGATGTTGCTAGCAAGAAAGCAGGGTGGAGATGAATGAAACTCTGGGTCCTGATGAAACAATTGCATCTTCCCCGGTAAGGGAGCTTCAGTCCCAAGAGCCCTAAGGCTCAACCGTGCTGGATCTGAGTGGGAGTCATTTCTGCACCAAGGAGTAAATCATCTATTAAGCTGTATCAGTGGTGTGCCCAGCAGGAAGTTTGGAGCCAGATGCTAGGCTGCTCAGTGTGGACCAGGGAGTGGGCACTTACTAAAGAGTCATCAGTGTCAGCTCTTTGTGGAGAACAGTTGGTTAACTAAATATTTTTTCTTGTTTCTATTATGTCTTTTGTTATTTGCTCTAAAGCTATCGCCAGGGATGTAGAGGAAGAGGAAAAAAATTTGTAAGATACACATAGCAATAAAAGCATGGGGCCAGATGTGGTGGCACATGCCTGTAATTCTAGCCCTCTGGAGGTGAGAAGGAGGATTGCAAGTTCAGGGCCAGCCTGGGCAACAAAATGAGACTACCTCAGAAAACAAAAGGAGCAGGAGTTTCCACAGCAGATTGACGTGTTTGTTTATTTTTCAGTAGTACTAGGGATAGTAGACCCAGGGCCTTCACACTAAACTACATCCCTAACCCCTTTTAAAAAAAATTTTTCCTCTTGAGACAAGATCTTGCTATAGCTAAGTTGCCCAGTCTGACCTTGAACTTGCAATCCTTCTGCCTCAGCTGTCCAAAGTACTGAGATTACAGCATGTGCCACTTGCCCGCTTGACCTGGTTTTAGTTCAATACATTACATCTTGTTCAAGTTACTTCACCCCTCCAATCTTGAGTATGGTAATGTATAATATATACATGATAGTAAAGCAAGAATTAAACATGGTTCCCTTAGCCAAGTGTTTAACACTATGCTTAGCCCCAGAGTTTGCACTTAGTAAAAGGGAATTACTTATTCATAATGTTATTCTTACTGATTCTTTTTATGTGAAAAATGATGTGGTGAAACATGAGCAGGAAAAAAACTAAGGATGAGCCAGGCATGTTGGTGCACACCTATAATCTCAGCACTTGGGAGGCTGAGGCAGGAGGATCCCTGTGAGTTTGAAGCCAGCCTGGGCTACAAAGTGAGTTCAAGGCCAGGTTGAACTGCATGGTGAGACCTATTCTCAAAAAGACCAAAAAAAAACACCTGAGGATGATACAGTAAACTGCTAACAGTGATTATTAGGGAGTTCTGGCTGTGTAATCAAGAAAGTGAATAGGGAAACTTCTGGCTGTATTTCTTGGTTATTCTTACAATATGTGAATTTCTTATAATAGGCATATGTTATAGTGTTTTATATTTTTAAAACTCTATGTAAGAAAACTGGGTGTGGTGGTGAATGCCTGTAATCCCAGCACTCAAGAGGCTAAGGCAGAAGAATGACAGTTAGTTCGAGGCCTGCCTGGGCTACATAGTGAGTTCAAAGCTAGCCTGAACTACATACCAAGATGTTGTCTCAAAGAATAAAATAAAATTCTGTGTAACAACTGTGAAAAAGATAGTTCAAAAATGTTTATCCATATCTTGTCCCTAGACTTGGGTTTTTTGTTTATTTTGGCTTTGCTTTTGATGATTTGTTTGGGTTTGTTTTTTTAAGGGGGTGGGTACTGGAAGTTGAACTCAGGACCTTGTGATTGCCAGGCAGGCGCTGTGCCACTGGGCTGTATCCCTGGCTTATTTGGGGTTTTTAAAGGGGTTTTGTTGTTGTGTGTTGGTTGTGTGGTTTTTTTAAGATGGAGCCCTGCTTTGTAGTTCAGGCTGGCCTCAGGCTTGCAGCAGTCCTCCTACCTTAGCCTCAGTAGCGGGATTATAGATGTGTGCCACCACACCTGGCTGCAGTTGTCATAGACTTTTGACAAGGGTGCTTAAGATCACAAGAGTTTCTCTGTTCTGTTATATTAAGTCAGCGTGTGATGGTCTTTGGAGAGCATGTTATCAAGATTATAATCATGACTTCCATTGTTGGCCAGCTAGAGTTCCACCTTTTTTGCTGCTGTGGCTAATGTATAATTTATTTTGATACTCTTTGTAATTGGGCATGGGAGTCGTTGCTAGTTGTATGTTGTAAAGCAGCTAGGAAATTTTACTGGCTAATGTGAGAATAAAACCTCAAGCCTTAAAACTCTGGCTTTCATTAGCAGTATTTCGCTGGTGGTCAGAGGTGGTCCCCTTTTTCCTCTATTCACAGCTCCATAGCTTGGAACTAAGGCTAGAAGGGCAGAAGGCCCATTAGAGGTCCTCTGCTGTGCGCCCTAGACGGGAGGAAAAGCTGACCACTAGACCTTGGAAACAGGAGAGGATACGAAGGATCCACACATGGGTACCATATGTAATATGACATGTGAGGTGTATGGTGTTAAACTGGGCGTGGTGACATACCTGTAATCTTAGATGCTTAGTGGCCTGAGGCAGGAGGATCACAAATTTGAGCCCAGTATGGGCTACTTAGGAAGACCCTGTCTTAAAAGGGGCTGCGGGGTAGCCTGGTGGTAGAATGGTGCACACATAAAATAAGTGTTAAGCTTGACGGGTGTGGGAAAATATGCTTATTTTTCCTCTAATTTACATTGCTTTCACACAGGGATTTCAAGGGTTTGGCTTTGGAGATGGTGGCTTCCAGATGTCTTTTGGAATTGGGGCGTTTCCCTTTGGCATATTTGCCACAGCATTTAACATAAATGATGGACGGCCTCCTCCAGGTAAGTCCTATTTCCTTGAGAAATCAAGAAGGTACTTGAATAATCCTGCTTGAAAACTCCTGGAATTCAGCAGTATATAAGTTACAGATAATTGTTATTACGTGGATAATCAGCCTTTTCAAAATGTCTTTGGTTTGTTTGTAGTTTTTGAGACAGGGTCTCACTCTGCAGTTCAGGTTGGCCTTAAATTCATTATAGAGCCCAGGCTGGCCTTGAATTCCTGCATTAGCCACCCTGTGAGGATTACAGGCATGCGCCACCATGCCTGGCTAAAAGGTTTAAACTCTTGTCAGATTACTGGTACTCCTGCCGATGATAATTGAGCACTTATAAAGTCCTACGCATGTGTTGGATGTTTCCCATTCCACACTGAAGAACTCATTGCAGCCACCCTGTAGATACAAATGCATCTGACTGGTTTACCAATTAAAAAATGTTTAGTAATTTATCAGAGTGTTGTGTATCCATCTGAAAAAAAAGTAGATATGATACTCTCTGAGGAAAAACCTAGTTTGCCTGTGCACCCCCAGTTTGACCATTTTGGGGTAGGAAGGGGTGAGGTGGCCCACAAAGAGGCAGGGTCTCCCCATTCTCTGGTATGTCGTGAGCCTCTATTAGGACACAACATGGGTCGATCAAGCCTCAGCCACTTGGGAACCATGCTTACGTCTGCCCGCTGTGGCTGCATTGCTCCCTCCAGCTGTTTGACAGTGCCAGCTACGTTCAGAGTAGAGCAGGGTAGCGAGGTATGTGCCCTGAGCTCTCACCACACTCCCAGCCCTGTGCCAGTCTGTATTACAGAGTCTATGGAGATGCCCTGATCAGTTGAACTCTGCTTGCGCTCTGGGAGCCTCGTGTGCACTGGGATTGGTGCGGGTTACAGAAGTGACCAGGGCATGAGTGTGGTCAGGTGCTTATGCTCTAGAGATGGTAACCTGCTTAGAGGTCATCTCATTTGTTCTGTGCCCCACCCTGGCCCTTGGCATGTCATAGGCAATTATTACGTGACTGCCTTCCTGCATGAATTCATCAGAGGACCTAGCAGGGACTGCGGTATAGCACCAAGAGATACTGGGAGCACCCTCCCTCACAAAATCTACCTGAAAAATTTCTCCTGCGTTCAGATGTTGCTTTCTCAGAGGAGACTGGAAAAGGCAGGATGCTCTCCACCCTAAAAGGAGGACAGATCCCTGCGGAGGTCACAGGAACCTCTCTGGTGCCTTGCTTCCTTTTAGCCTGGTCCCCACGTAGCCTCCATTTCCCATGTAGTCCCACAGCCAGGCTAGACTCTGGGTCTTCCGTTTTTTTCCCCCTCTAGCAATCATAGTTTTCCTTTGTAGTGGTGGTAAAGTACATCCTGGATGTAGATTCTCTTACCCTCTTTCCCTCAAACTCAGGACAGGGAGCTGTAAATGATAACTTTTCTCAGTGCGGGGACTAGTGGAGACTATGTTCTGCCTCTTCCTTGCTGTAAGATGTCTGGGCCCTCACTTTCTTCTGGAGAAGGAAGGCATGGGGCCCTCTGCATCTCTGTCACTGCCTCAGGAGCCTGGGCACCTCAGCAGATCACATACATACCCTGCATACTCAAAATTAGCATAATATCTACCAACTAGTAATATATACAAAACAGCACAGAGAAGGTATGTAACCAACAATAGCTTTTATTTTACTTCCTACTAATCAGCTGACCTCTGCGTATGCTGGCCACGTCCTTTCAGGATAAATTTGAGACCTTTTCCTTGTTACATTAGTCCACATATTTTTGTTTTGCCTCTGTTGTTTGGGTTCTGGAAATCTTTTTAGTGTACACATTCAGAAATGAAGATTGATACTCTCAACTTCTCTTCATAGCTGCAGCCTCTGACATTTTCTCCCTCCTGTCTCTCCAGCTGTCCCTGGGACACCCCAGTATGCAGATGAGCAGTTCCTGTCACGCCTCTTCCTGTTTGTGGCTCTCGTGATCATGTTCTGGCTCCTGATTGCCTAATGCTGGGCTTCTGTCTGCATCTATGACAGGTTCTCTGGACTGGTGACACGCAACCCGCAAGCATGGTATTTGGCTTCTTGGCTAATTCTGACCGTAGGAGTCAGTGGGCTCAATAACACTTCCAGGAGTCCAGCTTCTCCATCAGAGCTTTGAAACTCAGCAACCAGTTGGAAAGAGCCTCGAGTATCGCAACTACTGTAAACGCCCTGTGTCACCTCAGGCTCTGGTGTTGAGCTCTCTGTCACGGATGACAGCATGAAATCCTGTTCCAGCCAATTCGGCAGGTCCTGACCATACATGAAGAGGTGGGAAGTTTTACCTGAGTTTCATAGCACAAAAAGCAAAGGAACCAAATGGTATTTATGGAAACTCACTTTCATCTCTTTAAATACCCCTTGGTAACTGGCCTCTGTAACCAGTGGGGGCTCCTCGTGCAGAGAGGCTCCCCTCCCAGATCCTGTGTCCTCACCACCACACTGTTCCACCTGTTTTTGTTCTGCCTCCTGTTACTTGGGTTTGGGCAAGCTTTTTAGTGTAGAGGATTCTGTCGTAAAGAAATGAAGTGCTGCTCTGCCCTTTCCTCCTCCTCTCAGCGGAGACCCAAAACGTTGCTATCCCAGGAAGATCATGATTACAGCAGCTGAAGCCACTTCATGAATTCACCAGAGACCCAACGATCATTTATTAGTTCTGGGCCTCACTCCTTGTTTTTGGGCCCAGAGAGCAGCGTGAAGGACCTGGTTTCTTGGTATGGATTGTCCTTAGTAAGACGTATGACTTCTCCCACAAATTTCCTGTCACCTTCCCCCTCAGAACTACGTCTGTCTGCCCTCTCTGTCAGAGGGCGACCGGCGCAGACTCCTGCTGAAGCTGAGATTGCCTCTTGTGCATTAGGAAAGACCTGGAGTTGGGCCCTCCGTGGGATTCAGGGCTCTGGTGCAGGAAGAACTGAACAAGTCACCCTGTCCCCTGTGCTGCAGAAACTCTGAATGCACCCTTGCCCAGAGGAAGCCTGTGGCTTTGTCAGATCAGCCCAGGTGCATGTGGTAAACCAGCATCCGCAGAAGCCAAGTTGTCCATTATTAAAGAAGCAGTGAGGGGGGTGACTCACCTTGACCCTGCCTTTGGTGTGATTTGATAAAGTTCCCCAAAAACTCCTTGTATGTGTGCTAATACTGGGGAGGTGGGTGACACCTGAGCAGGTGACCCCTGATAATTGGTGATGCCAGATAGCAGGCCTGGGGCCCTCAGCACAATTATACAGTGTGTTCTTCCTGCCTGTGGAATTCAAGGGAAGTTGTTTTTTCCAAGCTCTTGATTTCTTTTTCCATTTTATAAGCTTCATCCTGATTGCAGAACTGTAGTGCCAGGCAGATAGACAGTGCACAGTTAATGGGACGGTTCTTGCTCGGCCTGCCAGGCTTCATCCTAGACGCCCAGCTTCTTCCTGGAGACCTCCGTGGTGAGGGAGGAAGGACTTCTGCTGGGACCTCTTGCTTACTTTGCCAATCCACACCATTCCTGGCTCACCCCCAGCAATACCCAACAAACAGGAAGTCCCAGCTGTAAGGTTCCCACCCCTTTTCCTTTGTACCTGCTACTACCAGAGTTCAGTGTTTAAAAATACATAAAGTATTGAATAGGTGGTTGGTTTGCCGAATCCAGTTGGTAGGAATAAGCCACTAGCTTTATAGTGTGCCTGATGGATTTTAAATATTCTTGGGCACCCCCTCAAGAGTGCTCTTTTTAATCAACTTCTGGACCCAAAATCACAGTGGATTATCTCTGCTCTGATCTTAACTGCACAATTAGTGGAGGGAGAGTTAACTTCAGCCAGTTGAGTCCAGAAGAAAAATCGAAGAGTTGTGGGTAGAAAGACAAAATCATTTCGAATATTTAATGAAATGGAGCCCAGGAGCCCCACCAGCAAAAGCATCCCAGGAGCTTGTTAACAAAGCCAGATTGGCCATGTTCCCCAATTGTGAATTTTACAGATCCCCACTCACTCTCTGTCACCCTCGGGGAAGGAGAGCCAACCTGGGCCTGCTGGGAAGTCCCCTTCCCCTGCCCTTCTGCAGGCTCCTCACTCCTCTGCCAAGGCTGCTTACCTTTCTTCTGTGTTTTCTCCGCCTCCACCCTTCTACCACCCTTGTGGACTAGGACCAGGTCCTGACCACAGTCAGAAAATGGCAATATGTACAGCAGCACACCTTGACCAGTCACTAATTTTCACTGTTGTGAAAGTGTTTTGATTTAGAATTAAATAAATGGTTTTCCATTACTGTGAGTTCAGAGTTCGTGTCTATGTCATGGGAGTGCACAGGTTGGGAGTGGTCACATTGGTGGTCTGGGGCCTAGGAGGCACCTGTGTGGCCTTAGTAATGTGCTTGGTAACTGAGGATGAAAGTCTTCAAACAGCTATTGATAATTAAAGATGAGAAGTGTGGGCTAGAGGCCTGGCTTCATACACTGCCCTACCCAAGTTATAACCTGTCTGACAGGCAGCCCTAGTCCTAACAAGTACATGGAGTTCCTAAGCTTGCAAGCAGCGTAATGCCCTGATGGAGGGCAGCTTGTGCCCTGTAGGGCCTTTAGTGCAATCACAGGTCAGTCAGTATCAGATCTCTCCATGCACAATGGCAAGGCAGGTAGGCCCTCGGCCAGTCCACTCCCTTCTTGAGGTGCCTCAGTAACAAGGTGTGATGTGAGATGGAAAAGTGTTGATGTGGTTATGAATCTAGCCCAGCCTCGGGCTTTCAAACACACAAAAGCTACAGGTTATCCTCTGAAAGTGTATTTCTTCCTCTTAGACTTTGACCTCAGTGTCAGTGAATTCAAAGTGCCAAGATACAGTAGAAAATAGAAAAAAGTAACTTTAGGGACTTGTGTAAGACTAATAAGGAAAGAACAGGATTTTTTTTTGTTTGTTTTCAGTGGAAAATAAAAATACACAGTAGTAGAATAGAAGCTTCCATGTACCAGTCGCTCAACCTTTATAACCATCAATTCAGGTCTGGGTCTGTTGCCTCTACAGCACCCTGACCCTACTCCGTCAGCCTTACCTGGACTCTGAAATAAGTCCTAGTCTTATGGTATCTGTTAAGAATTTCAGTACTCATCTTAAGGATTTGTAAAAACTGAGCGAGGCATGGTGGTGCATACCTGTAATCCCAGCACTTCAGAGGCTGAGGCAGGAGGATCTTTGTGAGTTCAAGACCAGCCTGGGCTACAAAGTGAGCTCAAAGCCAGCCTGAACTGCATAGCGAGACCCTGTCTCAAAAAGACAAAAAAAAAAAAAAAAAAAAAAAAAAAAAAAAAAAAGGATTTGTAAAACCTAAGGTGCTGTAATAACTAAGATACTCTTTGCTTTTTAAAATGAATAGTAAGGTGGATGTGGTGGTACACTCCTGTAATCCTAGCACTCTGGAAGGCAGAGGCAAGAGGATCCCAAATTCGAGCCCAACCTGGGCAACTTTAGCGAGACCAAAATTTAAGGATCTTTGTGTCTCTGTTCATTAAAGAGATTGGCCTGTAGTTCTCTTTCTTAGTCAAGTCCTCTGGTTTTGGTATCAGTGTAATGCTTGCCTCCAGGAATGAATTTTGGAGTACCACTTCCCTTTCAGTTTCTTTAAAGAGTTTGAAAAGTAGAGTTATTAGAGCTTCTCTAAGTTTCTTGAAGAGTTTGGCAGTGAATCCATCAGAGCCTAGGCTTTTCTTTGTTGGTAGGTTTTTAATTACATCTTCAAGTTCTTTGACCTGATACTGGTTTATTTAGAATTTTTGTATCTGCTTTATTCAGCTGTAGTAATTCATCTGTACCTAGTAATCTGTTAATTTCTTCTGTTTTATCTTTTGAAAATCTGGGTTCTCAAAATAGGTATTAATGATCTGGTTTTCTGCAGATTCTGTTATGATTTCACTATTTTCATTGCTAATTGTATGAATTTGAGTCTTTTTTCCTTTTTTGATAAGGTTAACTAAGGGTTTATCAGTTCTATTTAATCTTTCAAAGAACCAACTCTTCCATTTATTCTTTATATTTTTTCTTAGTCTTCCATTTCATTAATTTCTGCTCTGATATTTATATTTTCCTCCCTATTATGAGCTTTGGGTTTGACTTGCTCTTCTTTTTCTGGAAGCTTTAACATTAGGTTGTTCAAATAAACTCTGTTTTTCTGATACAGGAATTCACAACTGTAAGTTTTCCTCATTGTACTGATTTCATTGTGTCCTATAAGTTCCAGTGTATTGATTTGACATTATCGTTTAATTGTAGAAACTCTAATTTCTTCTTTAATTTCATATGTGACCCATTGATTGTTCAGGAGGGTGTTATTTAATTTCAATGTGTTTATGACGTTTTTAAGGTTTCTTTTGCCTTTAATTTCCAATTGTGTTACATTATGATCTGATAAGATGCATGGGATAATTTCTTCCTTTGCATTTACTTAAGCACGTTCTATGAGCTAGTATGTTTTGGAGAATATCCCATGTGCAGCTGAGAAGGATGTATATTCTGACACTGTGGATACTTAGTAGATACTAAGTTCATTTGTTTAAAAGTTTGGTTCAGTTCTAAGATTTCACTGTTGACTTTTGTCTAGTTGATCTGTCTGTGACAGTAGAAAATTGAGGTCCCTTATTAATATTGTATTAATTCTTATTTGATTTTTCATATCCATTAATATTTGTTTTATATAGTTGGGTGCATAGGTATTTGGTACATATGTATGTATGATTCTTATCTCTTCCTCTTGGAAGAGATCCCTTTGCAAGGATACGGTAACCTTCTGTCTCTCTTAATAAGTCTTCACTTAAAATCTATTTTGTCTGCAAGTAGAGTAGCCCCCTCTACTTTTTTCCAGGTTCCTGTCCCATGGAGTATTCTCCATCCTTTGACTTTCAGTCTCAATTTCTTTTTGAATTAAATGTGTTTCTTGGCAGCATATCGTTGGATCTTGCTTCTTGATCCATTCTACAATTCTCTTTCTTTTGATTGTGAATTGAGGCCATTAACATTGATGATTGTAACTGCTATATACTGACTCATCCTTGTCATGTTATTTTCCTGTTGTTGGCTTTCTTTTTTTCCCCTCTGTTTAATTGCTTACCTTGGCTGGTAGATTCATTCTGTTGGGGTTCATGGAGTTGTAGTCCTTGTTACCTCTTTCCAGAATGTCCTTCAGAACATTTTAGAGTGTTGGTTTGGTGGTCAGGAATTTCTTCAGGTGTTCTTTATCATGAAAGTATCTTATTTCTCCATCAGTTTTGAAAAATAGTTTTGCAGGATATATCAATCTGGGTTGGAAGTTGTTTAATTTTAAGGCTTGAAATACTACCTTCCAAGCTGTCTTTGACTTGAGGGTTTGTGTTGAGAGGTCTCCTGTGATTCTTATGGGCTCTCCTTTATAGGTAATTTGTTTCTTTCCTCGTACAGGTTTTAGTATTATATTCTTGTGTTGGCTTTCTGGAATCTCATGCCGTGATGTATTTTTTTATCATGGCTAATTGGAGTTCTATATGCCTCACGTAGTTGTCAAATTCTTCTTTGTTTGGTGTTTCTTTTTGCAATGAGGTCTCACTGTGTAGTTCAGGTTGGGTTCAAATTGCTGTGTAGCCCAAGCTGGCTTCGAACTCACAGCAGTCCTCTTGCCTCAGCCTCCTGAGCGCTAGGATTACAGCCATGAGTCACCATGCTATGCTATGGTATGTCAAATTCTTTTTCCCTACCAGGGAAGTTTTCTGCCATTACTTTTGTGAAGAATTTTTTTTTTTATGTCATTTGCACTTCTTTCTTTTTCTTTTTTTTCCTCCTGCTTTTTCATTGACTGATTAATCTTATGTTGTGATTGTTTGCACCATCTAGTAGCTGCTGCATTGATTTTTTGTGGCCTCTTGTTATTTTTAAGAAATCCTTCTTTTCATGATTACTAACCACATAGTACTGTCTTCTGTGTCTGATATTGTGTCCTCATATTGGCTCGTTCTACTGCATGTACTTTCAGTGGCATTTTTAATCTTCTGGATATCTGAATCTGTTTCATGAATTCCATTTGTTTCCTATGTTGGGTGTTCATGATTTCTATCACTTTCCTAAGATCCTGTCATTTTTTTAATCCATATCTGCTCTAAAATCATTACGTCTTTCATTATGGTCACTATCTCTAGACTTATTGGAGAAACTATTTGTTATTTAATTTTTTTATAGAACCTCATTCATGGACTTTGTTACGTCCACTTTTACCACTTCAGAGAGTCCAGGCAGGTGGCTTCCAAATTATTCCACCTCATTGCCCACCGGGTTTGCCTTTGATGAGCTGGAAATCTAGGGTTGCATCTTAAGTGTCTTCTCTCCTTTTTTCTTTCTTGCTTGCTTGCTTTTTTTCTTTTCTTTCTTTTTCTTGGTGACAGAAATTGAACTCAGAACCTTGCACTTGCCAGATGGGTGCTTGTGCCACTGACCTATTTCCCCAGCCTTCTCTTGTCCTTTTTTTAAATTCCTAGTTGATGCTTGTAAATTGCTTATGGCAAGTAGCTTTATTACTAGTGTTTAGAACCCTTAGGAAATGACTACGCAGAGATGTCTTTCAGGTATAGCTGGCTTTTGGGTTCTGAATCTGTTGCAAGATCCTACGAGTTTATTGGGGAGTAGAAGTTGCTGCCTATTTGGCCTAGCCCCTGGTTCTTTAGCACTGGTCTATAGTATTTTTTGTGATCCATAGACAGTCTTCTTCTTGGCATAGCAGGAAGAACAACTGACTAGAACAGTTATGTCACCCTGGGTAAAGTAATGCAATCAGCAATAACAATGGAATCAGACACAGCCTAGAAAATGAAAAACTGTGGTAATGATTAATCTGTACCTTTAACCATATGAACTAGATTTGTGGTTATATAACAAAATCTAGAACAAGCCAAGAAATTGTATATAGCAAATATACCCTCAATATGGTAATTTTACCCTCGGAAGAAAATTTGAAAGGAGTTGGGAAAAAATAGAGAAATAGAGGAAGAGATTAGAAGCAAGGCTGTTGGACAAAGGAAGATTACACAAACACTGGGAAACTGGTGAAGACAGGAGGGAAAGAGAAAAGGAAGAACAGAACAACAACCACAAAAAAACTAGAGGCCATGTTCACACTCATAAAAACAATAAGAACAACCAAGAAAAAAAGAAAACTCTGGATATACAGCTCAGCAGCACAGCACCTGCCTGGCAAGTGCAAGGGCCTGAGTTCAACTCCCAGTACCAAAAAGAACGTGTAAAAAAAAAAAAAAAGGAAAAAAGATGTGCACTTCAAGGTACAACTCTGCTCTCTTGTAGACAGAGTGGGCAGACGGAGTTCATATCTGTGTTGACTAATCCTAGCAGGCGAGACTTGTAGTGGGGTAGTGGAGAATCCCAAGCCTGGTAATGATTTACAGTGGTACCTTTAGTTCCACTGAAGTTCAGGCGGGTTTCTGGTGTGAAGCTGGAACCCACTTTGTTCAGCCTACAACACTGTGCCTCCTGTCACCTTGAACTTGGGTCCACCTCACCCTGACCCTGGGGAGCTACTAGATAGAACCAGGCTGCAGCTTCTCAGTTTCAAGCTCAGCTGGCCCCTCTCCAAGATGGTTACTGGCCAGTTGTGCTCTCCTGGGGGATGTCTGAACCCAGATAACTCTCCAGCCATGGCAGTCCTCTCCATCCACTACTGCCTCCCACTGGCGCCTTTCTCTGTGTGGGACTCAGGTCACTAGCAGTCACAGTGTGTCTGCGGATTTGAGCCACCTCTCTCCCACAGTGAGTCAGGGCTCAGAGAAAGCCCTGCTTCCACCACCTTCACTGAAGTCTCTCTTCACTCCCTCTATGGACTTCAGTTCTTTCTTTAGATCCTTCCTGGTCGCAGGGACCCACTTCCTTCCTCCTCCTTTTCTTCACACTGCTATAATCCAGTGTCTGGACACCAAGTCTCAGAGAAGCTCTTTCTCTGATGTTCACTCCACCACCTTCCCAGAAGTCCCATAATAGCTAAATCTTGGAAGTAGCCTGTATGTCTATCAACAGATGAATGGATAAAGAAAATGTGATTTTATACACAATAGAGTATTACTCTGCCACGAAGAAAGATAAACTTGGTGTTTATAGGTTGCACCTTAAGAACATAATGTTAAGTGAAGTAAATCAGACATAAGCTTACCTGTCACATGGCTTCTCTCCTTTGGGAAAACCCCAAATCATAACGAGCAAAGTAAAGAACATATAATGAGTGGCAGGAAGATAGTCTTTCTCAGATGAGAAGACGGTCAAAGGCGGGGAGGGAGGGAAGAAAATGGAACAACATCTGTCCAGGCCGGCTGCAAGCTTTTGGGTGGGAGCAGCATTTGCAGGCTCTTTGCCTGGGCTTCCTGGTGTACTCTGCCAGTCACCTCTGAGATGGTTCGTGTGAGCATTCTGGCAGCCGGGCTGCAGCAACCCACTCTGCAACTCTCCAGAGTGCCTGGGAAGGTAGACAAAGGTTGTTCTAAATCTATCGGATGCACAGGGAAGCCAGTTAAAGGATTTACTATGGAGCACAGAAGCAGATGGTGCCAAACAGCAAGCAGTGGTTCCTGGAAAAGCAGTGTGTGTGTTGTACACCTTCAAAAAAGTTCACTTTTTTTTTTTTTTCCGGGACCGGGGATCGAACTCAGGGCCTTAGTGCTTAGCGGCAAGCACTTAGCCCACTGAGCTGTACCTCCAGCCCTCAAAAAAGTTCATATCTGGGGGAGTTGTATGAAGTAAACTGATCCACTGGTTAGCAGTATCTTAATAGCCATTGTAGACATGTATTTACTGTTTAAAAACGAGTTAAAGAGGCCAGGTGTGGTGGTGTTGCACACCTGTAATCCAGCACTGGAGAGGCTGAGGCAGGAGATTATTGCGAGTTCAAGACCAGTCTGGGCTACAAAGTGAGCTCAAGGTCAGCCAGAACTGCATAGTGAGACCCTGTCTCAAAAAGACCAAAAATAAAAAAATAATAATAAAAGAAAAAGCAGTGACGTAGTACTAAGGAAGGGTTAGTGGGGCAGCTTTTTCTCTCACTTCTACTGAGGTAGCAGAAATTAGTCGAATTCAGTATGAAATGGAACACACTGAAGGTGTTGGCAAGTGAAGGTCCCAGAAAAATTAAAAAGTAGCCTCACCAAAGGCTGACCTCGAAGGATTCCAGGAAGGAGTTACAAATGCTGGTGTAGTAATCCAAGTTCCAGAGAGGATTGTTGTACCCGGAAAATAATGAAGATAATTTCATTTTCAAGACCATCAGATGTTGACCTTATTTACTGGATTCCTTTTAAACCTCTGGCCCTAAAAGCACCACCTCAAATACTTACACTAAATGAAAGGCCACTAGATCTTCTGGACCTAGTCTTCCTCCAGCCCCGCAAAATGACAAAATCTGTGAAGCTGGCAGGCTAAAAAGAGAGCACTTTATGAGTGAAAAAATTATTTGCCAAAATGGACAGCAGGTCAGAAATGATTCCATGTTTAGCATTTTAAATGTTGATACAAGAGTTGAAGAAATATCAGATGACATGACCATTGTAAATACAGCTTTATTAAGATAACAGGGCTGAGGATACAGCTCAGCAAAACAACGCCTGCCCTGGCAAGCATGAAGTCCTGAGTTTGATTCCTGGTACCACAAAAAAAAAAAGGAAAAAAGACAGATAATCAAACTAAATAGATATCTCCAACTTCTAGAGGAGGAAAACAATATGTCAAGGCCAGCCTGGGCTACCTAGAAAGTTCAAAACCCTGTCTAAAAAACAAAACAAAACAAAAATACTTGCTCTGTAGCAGAAAAATCAGTATCAATCCAAATGGAAGACTCTGCCCCAAAGAGTGAGAAGACAACTTTTATTATGCTAGTGGGCTGGGGAACCCAGAGGTTCAAATCACCAGCCCAGAGTTAGGTTTGAGTTCAGTTTAAATATGGTTTGCAAGTGGGAAGTACAAAGCTGATAGCAGGTTATACATAGAATACAAGAATCATGTCCTATTTTGTTAGGTTTGTACAGGGACATTCTGGGAGAGGGGGGTCTGCGAAGAGTAGGTAGCATTGAAAGTGTCCTTGACTGGGCCAGTCTTCCCCCAAGCATGACAGCCTTGAAGCAAGTTGGAAACATTGCATATTTTTAAAACACAAGCTGGACACGGTCAGTTTAACCAACTAATTGTTAAGGGAGAACATTTGAGCCTAAATAGTCAAGGTTAGCTATGGGACAGGGAGCGTGAGCATAGTCACAGGCTATGAATCGATTTCTAACTTTTGTTACAATACGCCGACAAGTCTGCTACTCTGTGAGTATGCCCTGATAGTTCAACTGCTGGAAATATAAAGGATTTACAAACTTCCTTTTTTTTATTTTTTTGAGACAGGGTCTCACTATGCAGTTCAGGCTGGCCTCGAGCTCACCATGTAGCTCAAGCTGGCCTCAAACTTGCAATGATCCTCCTGGCCTCAGCCTCCTGAGTGCTGGGATTACAGGCATGTGCCACCACACCTGGCTAATTTCCTTGTTTTGGTCTTTGCATTGTATGCCATTTTATAGTTCATGTCCCCAAAATGTATTTTTTCCAGAAAATGGGGGAAAAGATCTATATTTGTCAAAGTAAGGATACATTCTGCCATGCAGGTATATTCTCCTTTGTCTTAGTCACTTTGCATTGCTGGGACACAGTACCCGACACCCAGAGCTTAAAGGAAGGGAGGTTTATTTTGGCCCAAAGTTTCAAGAGGTTTTGTCTGCATTTGGCTGGCTCCAAGGCAGGGCAGCATGGCAAATGGGAATGAGAAGGAGAAACAGCTCATGACGTGAAAGCGGGAAGCAGGGAGTCATCAGAGAAGGAAGTGTTACTGAGTTTCGGAGTGCTAGTGTCTCCTGGAGGTGATTTCTAGGTTCTTTCTGTCCTGAGCAAAGAATTGGTCAAGACAAGCTCAAATGGTAGCAAAGTTTTACTAAAGGTAGGTAAAGAAACAGGCTCTGCAGGTTAGTTTGGTCCAAGTAAATGTAGGAAAAGGAGTACACCCCACAGCCTGAGGGTGCGCCATCCATACAAGAGAGAACACTGGCAAAATTTCAGTGTGGACTGGCCTCGTCTGTATCACCAGGCCTCAGGCAGATGTCAGGTCTAAGCCACCCTATTGAAAACCTGCTTGAGTTCTGGGGAAGAGTCTCCTTGCAAGGCTTAGGGGACTGTTCCACACACGTGTCCTTGGGTTTTGTTATTAATAGGTCACACTTACTTCCCCAGCCAGTTTTGCCACCGCCTAATCACTTGTTTTAGGAGGAAGGAGATATACCCTTCTAGGCCACACCCCCAGCAACCCTTCTGACCAGACTTCACCTCCTAAGTCACATTCAGCCCTAAATCCATGAGTGGACTAATCCACTGGTGAATATCGCACCCCTATGATCCAATCATCTCCCCAAACCCTCATCTATGAGTACATGCTTTGGAGCTTTGGAGAACGGGCATCTAGGTACAAACCACAGCAACCTTAAAATTGTTCTTTTGCCTGTTTTGTAAATAGGCTTTACTTTGTTTTTTAAAAATTGCTTTTTTGATTTATCAGTCTGCACACCTGGGATCATAGGCAAGTGCCACCATGTCCAGTGTTGTTTTTCATTTTTGAGAAAGGGTCTTGCTAAATTGCTAAAGCACCCAGGCTGGGCTTAAATTCACAGTCTTCTTAGTTTTTGTTGTTGTTGCTGTTATTTGTTGAGACAGGGTCTTGCTATATAATTTAAGCTGGATTTCAACTCAGTATGTAACTCAGGCTGGCCTCAAACTCTCAGTGATCCTCCTGCCTCAGCTTCCCAAGTGCTGGGATTACAGGCATGCACCACCACAAATGGCATTTGTCTTAGGTTTTATAAGTAGCCTAGAGATGATTTAAAGGATTTGGGGATTGCACATGGGTTATATGTAAATATTATGACATGTACATACATATTACATATATAAGGGACTTGGGGCTGGGGATATAGCTCAGTGGAATAAGCACTTGCCTAGCAAGCGCAGGGTCCTGAGTTCGATCCCCAGTACCGCAATAAATAAATAAATAAATAAATAACATATATAAGGGACTTGGGCATTAGGAGATTTTGGTATGGGGTATGTGTACTGGAGTCAACCTCCCTTCCCCAAATACCAAGGGACGATTGCACCCACTTCGCCTTACTATGAATCTGCTCCTGAAATGCTGGTTGAGCCACCTCTGTACTACCTTTGACCTAAAGATTATCTAGGTTAACTTAACTTAGAGTGGCAGAGAGGAGTGGTTTCTCTGAGCTGGAAGCTTGTAAGAGAAATCTACCCTGGGCCACCCAAAACTATTTATGGGGTAGAGTCAGGCTGGCCTCTCAGCGATCCTCCTGACTCAGCCTCCTGAATGCTGGACTTAGGGCAGTGCGCCACCACGCCTGGCTATTGAGCGGAATTATTTGAAGTAGCTGAGCTTGACCTCTCTGGTCCTCAGCTGTCTTCATCTGTAAAATGGGGGGAACTGGACTAAAGAGTATTGTGTTAGACCTCTGGTCTGCGCAGGATCACCTGATTAGTCAAGCGCCCAAAAAAGTTGTTGCTTCCTCTTGGGGGCGCCAGACACGACGTCATGGAGCGCGAACCAGGAGGCGGGCCCAGGACTCGGTGGGGCGGAGTCTGGTGGCCGCCTGGGCAACGGCAACAGGCTGGGCTCCGGTGCCAGGTGCGGTTTGATCCTCCCCGGGTGCCGTAGGCGATGCGTCCCGCTCGCGCCTGGGGCTAAAATCCTCCCTTGCCTGCCTCGGAGGCAAGAGCTGAGAGAAGCTGCTGCGATTCCCGCCTTATCCTCATTTCCGCACCCTGGGACCATGGCTGCACTGGCGGGTAAGGAAGGGGCTGCACCGCCTGGTCCCGCCGTTCTTTCCGAAGTCTGGGCCAAGGAGCCTGAAGGAAACCTGCAGGAAACCTGCAGAACTTTGGGGTTTCGGGCTGATTGGGTCCTGGTGGGTCCAGGATCCTCAGAACTGGGGAAGTGGCTTGGGCACAGCGCTCCTTGGGGACTTGCAGTTCCGAGGGCTCCGAGTTGGGAACGAGGCGTCCGGAAGACAGGGGTCTGAGCCGCGGGCGGTGTGGGCGGCTTCCTGCGAGGTGAAGTCCCCCGGGAAAGGAATTCTGGCTTTTGCAGGAGCGCAGCTATTTTGGAGGGATCTGGCAGGGTCAGGTCTCCCAATCAAAACCCTTTCCGAGAAAGTCGAGGGGTTTGTGGTTTTCTTGGTGCGGGGACTGTGTAATACTTAGAGTACGGGAGCTTTTAGCGCTCTGGACAATTAGGAGATGCAGAGTTATTCCGGGTTCTTGGTTTTGTACGGAAAATGAAGTGGGTGGGGGGTATATGATTCTCCCCCCGAGACCAAGGCTTCTCTGGTGTGTCTTGGTTCCTGGGAGGTGCCTGGGATTTCTGGGGTCCTGCAGCTCCTTGGAGGAAATTGAGAGTTTAGGACACAGACTACAGAGACAGAAAGAGAAATTGGACCACTTTCCTGTGGTTCAAAAGTCTCTGCTTCAGGTGGACAAAGTAAGTCCCCTAGTTTCCCAAGATTCTCCGTGGGAGTTGAGTCCTTTCTTGAGTCTGACTCTCTGAAGCCCAGAGGCATGTGGCCAGACACCTGGGAGGAGTTTCCTGCGGGCAGAGGGCAGCTTCAGAGTCGGGTGAGGTGGGCCTCAGTCACCGCACCATCTCCATGCAGCTTCCGGCTAGCCCCGGTCCCCAACCCCAGGAGCCTTTTTTCCTGTGTTCCTGTGTGGGGACCCAACCTCGGGATCCACCAAGGTCAGCTTCCAAAAGCTTTCTAGAGATGCCAAGAGAGAATTGTGTGGCTGAAAAAGGCTGGACATCTGCCCTCTGTTTCCTGCCTTTTGGCCTGTGCATAGTCACTTCCTCCACCCTGAATACAAGGAGCAGGCCACCGGTGGGTCACTTCCTCACCATGGGAGCATGGGATTTTGACCTCATTGGTGCTAGTAGGTTTCTGGAGAGAGCGAGCGAGCTAGGGGTGGAAATGCTTTTGTTTCTCTTGCTTTAAGTTTTTTTAAGCTTCAAGAATTCTTCCACTCATGATTTCCAGTGGCATCCTGAGCACTGTTGTAAGGTGGATTCCTAGGCTTGAACCTTAATTCTCAGAAACTCGTAAAGGGTTTTAAAGATGTCCCCTGGCCCCACTCCCTAGGCCTTAAGTGCAGTCATTTTTATCAGATTTCCTCTGACAAAGCCAAGAGACTTTATGCATTAATTTATGAATTTTCATTCTGGGGGGCTGAGGCAGGAGAAGCACAAATTTGAGCCCAACCTGGGCAATGTGGCGATTTAGTAAGATCTTGTCTTAAAATTTAAAGAAAAAGAAAGAAAAGCTGGAGATGGAGCCTGCTGTGAGGTCTGTGTGTTCAATCCCTAGTATCACAAAAAAACAAAAATAAGCAAATAAAATAATAAAACTTTAAAAACAAAACGAGGAAGAAGTATGTTAGGGTTTAGGAGCATGTACATAAGGAATGCTTTACCTTTTTTTGAGACAGGGTCTTGTATAGTTCAGGCTGGCCTTGAAATCACCGTGCTGTGGCAGCCACTCACAGCAGTCCTCCTGCCTCTACCTTCCTGGTGCTGGAATTACAGGTGTGTAACACCACACCCACCTTTTTTTCTTTGTGAGATGTGGTTTCACTATGCAATTCAGTCTAGCTTTGAACTCACTTTGTAGCCCAGGCTGGCCTGAAACTCACAGCAATCTTCCTGCCTCAGCCTCCTGAGTGCAGAGATTCTAGGCATATGCCACCACACCTTCCTTGGGAATAATGTACTTTAAAAGGGAAGTTCATGCTGAACCTTGAAGATAGGTAAAAATTAGTCTGGCAAAACACCTTCCTTGGGAATAATGTACTTTAAAAGGGAAGTTCATGCTGAACCTTGAAGATAGGTAAAAATTAGTCTGGCAAAAGGCCACAAACATTCCAGGCAGTGGGCACAGCATAAAAAGGCCCGGGTGATAATCCCAGCATTCTGAGAGGCAGATGCAGGAGTATGATAAATTCAAGCCTTGCATGGGCAACTTGATGACTTAGGGAGACCCTGTCTCAAACTTTAATAAAAGGTGAGGGGCTGGGGATGTAGCTAAGTGCAGAGACCCTGGGTGTGTGTGTGTGTGTGTGTGTGTGTGTGTGTGTTTGTTTTTGAGACAAGGTCTCACTTTGTAGTAGCTTTGAACTCCCAGCTATCCTCTTGCTTCATCCTTCCAAATGCTGGGATTTTACAGCCCAGCACCACCACACCCCAGTGGGCTCCTGAATGATGGGGAGGCCCTAGAGTAGGGAAGCACATGGTACTTTTCAGAATCTGGGTGAAGTACAAAGTAGCTTGTGTGTGTGTGTGTGTGTGTGTGTGTGTGTGTATGCGCACGCGCTGACAATTGTGACCTTGCACATGCTAGGCAGGTGCTGCACTATGGAAGTATATTCTCCAGGTGTGGTAGTGTACACCTATAACCCTAGCACTTGGACAATGAGGCGAGAGGATTAAGCAGGAGGATCACTGCAAGTTCAAGGCCAGCCTGAATTACATAGTGAAACCCTGTCTCAAAAAAAAAAAAAAAAAAGATTTCCTATTGCTAAAATGTGGGCTTTTACTTATGGTGCCCAGACGGGCCCTGAACTCCTGGGCTCAAGTGATCCTCCCGTCTCAAGTGCTGTACCACTGAGCTGCATCCTCAGCCTTGAAAATGGCCTCTCCTAGGTAAGGAGACGTAAGTCCCAGAAACGACTTGTTCAGGGTTCTATAGTTAAGTAAGAGGTCATCAGAATCCACATTTTCGAACCTCAAGGTTAGTGCTTCACTCTCTCTGTATGACAAACGGCAGAAAGAGCTTGTCGGGGGAGTCAGAGAAGGAAGTAGGACTTCACTTGTTCTGTTCCAACTGCGTTCCAAAGCATCTCGGATTCCTCTTGTGTAACAAGAGAATCAGCAACAAAGAAATCAAATAGTTACCGAGCGCCTGTGATGTCTGTGGGCCTGGGCTGAGCCAGGTTTTACCTCTTATAAATGTTAACAGCTACCAGAACTAGGAGACACTTTTGAGATAATGTCTGGTCAGAGTCTCTTCGTTTTACATTTGAGGAACCTGAGGAAAATGGATTTATCCAGGGCTACTCACCTAGTGTAGAGCCAGGGCTAACGTAGGGCTGCTCCAGCGTCCTTGCCAATATTCCAGACTGTTTGAGGTATGTGGGGGTCTGGCACATGCATTTGTGGAAATAATAATATATCATGTGCGCTTTTGAGAAATTCACTCATTAGGATAATTTAAGGGAAACAATACTAGACGGTTCCATGTAAGTTGTTGGGCCTCTATGTGAAGATGGGATGGAGGGACCAGAGTAGGATCCTAGAGAACCAGTTTCAGAGCTTAATTAAGACCTATCATGTTCAAAAGGCCCTAGTAGGCTTTCCACATTTATGGTGGGATTTCTCCATTTTATGGAAGCTGAGCTGATTCCCAGCCCAGGGCGAGGTTCTAGTCAGGCAACCTAGAGGTGACTAGGGTTCAGGGACAGGCTAAAGGAGTTTGGGGGCCCAGCCCTGGGCATCATGTTGGCATTTCAGTAAGAGGATCTAGAGCTGTAGTGTTCTCATGCAAGTCTACCTTCATTCTTATCCTTGACCTTTATATAGTACGGAAAATTAGGCTTTTACTTAATCGATTTCTAACTAGTAGTAGCTAGAAAACGAAAGCATTGCTTGCTTCATTAAAGTATTTTTTGAGGCTGGGTGTGATAGTATGTGCCTACAATCCCAGGATTTGGGAGGCTGAGGCAGGAGGATTATACATTCCAGCCTAGCCTAGGCAGTTTAGGAAGACCTTCTCTCAAAGTAAAAGATAAACGGGCTGGCCTATAATCCCAGCTGTCCGGTAGGCTGAGGAAGAAGGGTTGCCCCAAGTTCAAGGCAAGCCTTGGCTGCATAATGAATTCAAGGCTAACAGACCCTATCTCAGAATACAAACAAACAAAATAAAAGATAAAAAAGAGCTGAGGATGTAGCTCAGTGGGAAGGCCTGGGTTCAGTACCCACTGGTACAAAAAAAAAAAAAAAAGTATTCCTTTGAACGTTCACCCTCAGATTTTATTTT
Source organism: Dinomys branickii (assembly GCA_004027595.1). Classification (NCBI taxonomy): domain Eukaryota; kingdom Metazoa; phylum Chordata; class Mammalia; order Rodentia; family Dinomyidae; genus Dinomys; species Dinomys branickii. Next base: position 49,837 of record PVLD010005839.1, on the reverse strand, counting down.
GTGAGGCTTTTCTGCCTGTAACTTGGTGGCTCAGGCCAGGAACTCTAAAAGGTAGTTAAAGACACAGGCTTTGGAGTCTAATAATACTAGTCCTTCTCTTGGGGGAATCTTTGTATTTAATTCATACTTGAGTAATGCTTAGGACATTGATAACACATGATAAGGACTGAAAGTAGTTTTTGTCCATAAGAACTGCCGTATGAGAATGTAAGAATCGGGTAACAGATTCTCTGATGGTTCCTTTGCAAGTCTTCTCCTAGATAAGAAAATGCCTGCTCATTCACACCAAAATATGTTTGTGGTTAGAAATGAGAGCCTGAAAGTTCCAGGAGCCATTTTGTACCTTGACAGTGTGCCCTGTGACAGTATGACAGTGTGCCCTGTGACGGTATGACAGTGTGCCCAGTGACGGTAGGGAGCTTGTCCTGTAGGGAGTGCCTGGCTTGTCCTTCTTTGGCTTGTTCTATGCCTATTCTTGTCATTCACGTCCTATGAATATTTACCAGGGGTTCGAGTAGCTTCTGACCTACCCTGCGCCTTGTACATGGGCACATAAAAAAGTTGGCTGGATTTGTTTTGAAAACATTTCCTTAAGATTTTAAAAGTTAATCTGTTTAGTTCAACCTTTTCCCTGGCCAACCTCCTAGATACACACGGAGGAAGATGTGAAGTAACTTACTGATGGGTCCATTAAGTGCCAGGCACTGCGGGAGGTATTTCCACATCTATTATGTTATTATTTATTTTAATCTGCTGAGTAATCATGTCAGTAGGTGGTATTATCCTCTTCTTAAAGGTTAGATGAGCTCACAGAGAGTAAATAAATTTTTTTTTCGTTGTGGTACAGGGAATCAAACCAGGCTTACCACAAAATTGAAGTCCTCTACTTCAACCTCCTGAGTAGCTGGGATTATAGCCATTTCCACCATATTGGAAGAGCAGGTACATAATACGCACTAAGGACATGGAGGCAAACAGTACAGCCAGATTTCAAACCCAGCTCTATGGGTGTGTGTGTGGGGGGGAATCGAACTCAGGACCTGGCACTTGCCAGGCAGGCACTTGTGCCACTGAGCTATATCCCCCGCCCCACAAAACCCAGCTCATAAACCCGGTTCTTTTGCTTGACCCTCACAAATTTTTATAAGAAACTAAAGAAGGAAAGACGAGAACAGCAGTGATAACAAAACTTTCAGAGATGCCCATGTTGCTGCCTTAACCTGGAAAATGAGAGGCCCCTGGTTTGGTGTTACAGACTGTCAGTGCTGGGAGGAATCATTTGATCCCTTTTACAAAAGAAGAATGTAAGGTCCAAAGAATTTCAGAAACTCCTTTAAAAATCACCTAATCTTTTTTCCCCTGAGGCACTCCCTTTGGTAATATTTGGTGAGCGAGTGAGGAAGAAAACTATTAGGGAGACAGGGAAAGTATCTAGAGGAATGTTAATCATTACTGTTGGTCTTGTGGCCAGTCACTTCATGACAATGCGATCTTTTTCTTTGAGCAGTTCCCCACAGTTGCTGCCCTGCCCCTCTGTTTCCTGCTTTGTCCTGGAACAAGTGAGATTTATTATCTACCTGACCTGCCAGTTCCCAGGGGGCCCACTGGTTACCATACTTGTTCTGTGGTGCACTGAACCGGTTGGGTGTTATTGTTCCTGGTTCTCATTGTCTGGTGGAATATGAGAAGCTTCAAAGATCTTTCTCAAATGAAAGGACAGGCTCTGTACATGTTGGTTCAGACTGGGCATTAGGATCTCATGAACTCTCAGTTCTTGGGAATTTCTCACTACTTTGAAGTTCAAAAAGGACCCATTTGCAGAAACCCAGCTTAGACCCAGTTTAAAGTGACTGTTGAGCCCTGGCTCTGAGCTGGGCCCTCTGAAGGGCAGTGTGGCCTTGAGCAAGTGTCACTTTGCCTGAGGCTGTCTCTATACGGTAATAAAAATTCAACTGGACCTGTCCTGGGTCCTGGGCCATGGGTCTGAGCGCCCGCAGGACCTGCTCTCAGCAGCTCTGTGATGGTTAGGCAGCTCACCCCTCTGAGCCCGTTCTTTTATTTCAGAATTAAATGACTGGTTTAGGTTATTTCAAAGGTTTTCCATCCTTAGCATCCTGTCGTCCTAGCGCCTACCCCTGTGGATTCACAGATTGTTAGAGTCACATCACCAGTTATTGAGTGGAGTGAGAGAGCCGTATATAAAATGAATGTGTTTTATGCCAAAAACCTTTATACCTGGGCGTGGTGGCGCACGCCTGTAATCCCAGCATTCAGGAGGCTGAGACAGGAGGATTGCTGTGAGTTCGAGGCTGGTATGGGCTACAAAGTGAGGCCCTGTCTCAGAAAAAAAAAAAAAGGGAGAACCTTTGTGATGAGTCATTTGCTGTAGTCAGTTTGTGTTACATATTGCTACTTCTTCAAAGCCACAGACTTTAATAGCTGAAGGTACAGTGTTCTATTTATTTAATACCTGGTAAGGACCCCCTGTTGTTCGAAGCTGCTGTAGACATTTACTTAATCAAGATTGCTTTTTGTACTGTGACAGTCAGTAGCTGCTGTTGATAAGGCTGCAAATGTGAGAGGTAAATACTGGAGAGAAAATGAACAGCCTTGCTTTTTTTCCTGAAAAAGAACTTCTCTAGGAAAGACTGAACTCTGGATTGGTTTTCCTTTGGGCTTCATAAAAATCCCCAAGACTTCGCACAATTTCTTTTAAATTTTTCCTGAATAAAGGTTTTCAGAATCACTGAATTTTAATATTATAAGGGAGCTAAAGAGGCCACAAGTGTTGTTTCGAAGAGGGTCTAGGCTAGGGAGGCTAGAGAGGCTGGGGGTCTCCATTAATGACCTTGCTCAGGTGCTTACAGAAAAGCGGTGTGAATGTGTAGCAAAGAAACTGAGGCCAGGTTTATCCACGTGAGACTTTGCTGATCAGGGACCATCCTGGGAACCAGAAACTTCACGCTGGTGGAGTCATCAGAATCATCCTTCGTGTCCTTTGGAGCTTATCTTTGGAATTTACTTTTCTAGCTGACAGTTGGATCTTTCAGTTAGATTTGCCTGCCAAGGCGTATCTGTTCTCCTAGACCCCTGAGATAAGGTGACCGAGGGTGCAGTCTTTGCCCTGTCGAGCTGGGGGTGAGGAGTCGGGGGAGAAAGACACAGTGAATGACTGAGGGAGTCAGAAACAGGCGAGTAAACCTACTGAAGAACGAACAAGATAAAACTGGTGTAGACAGGTGAAGGAAACACTGTCTGCCTTTGGGGCAGCATCAAAAAAGGAGTCCCATGAAGGGGAAAGGTGGACACGGTGTTCTAAATATACCAAACAGCTTGAAACATGGCTGTCAGGGTACAGTCGCTTGAACGCGTGTGGCAGGCACACAGGAGAGATGAGTGTGACCGGAACGCCGCTTTATAAGCAAGGAAGAAGGCAAGCTTGTTTGGGGTAAAGCCATTCAGTAATTCATTAAACGTGTTCCTGGCAGACCGGGGGCCAGACTCGGTCCCCTTAGTTTTTTAAAATAACAATTGCCAACTTTGAGGAGGTTTTTTTTTTTGGTTGTTGTTGTTCCCATCTCGGGGGCTCTGCATACACACCCCACCGTGCGTTCTCTGTGTTTTGTGTGTTTGTTTGTTTGTTGGCCTAGTTCATTTCTGTTCACCCTTTAGAGCTCAGCTTGAAAATGGTTTGCCCCTTCCCTGTTTCCCTAGTTGCAAACTTGATCTCTCCTTCATGCTACTTGTCCCAATCATAAATAATGTTATTGTTTAATGTGTGCTGTGTCTAATCTCTTGTGCGCTGCTGCTTCCCTAACACGGCACGTTGGACTCATAGCTGGCATGCAATCAGTATTTGCCGAAAGAATGACTGAAGCGTGTCCGTTGAATTCAGCAGTGAGAGCCCCTGCTGACCTCGGTTAGACAGTTTCGGAGACGTGGTGGGGGTGGGGCCAGGCTGCGTCGCGCCGTGCCATACGTGGGAAATGAGGAAAGGAAGGCAGTGGTGTGGGCAGTGGTGTGGAGAGAACTTTTTCACAGGTGTAGCTGTGAAGAGGAGACGCAGAGGGGCAGGAGCTAGAGCACACAGAGTGCAGAGTTGGTTTTGGTAGTAAAGGTATGAGCTTATTTAAATAATAATGAGCCAATACAGAAAGAGGATCGCGGAGGAGATACCTGAGAGCCTGCGTCTCCTAAGAGGCGGGATAGGGTGGAATCCAGGATGGGAGTGTCGCGCTTAACAGCCTAGCATTTGTTCTGCAGGCTCTGGCAAGTGTGACCTAGAGCTGAGATAGCCTGGAGTCTGAGCGAGCTGAGATGGTGCCCTGGACAGGAAAAGGGGCCAGAGAACGGAAGGAGTGCAGCGCTGGGAAGGTGGGACCGGCTAGCTATGGGAGGAAGAGTGGGGGGGGGCGGTCTTGACTTTCTGTAGCCACAGAGCAGATGCCTGAATAAGTGTAAATGGAGTGGTTTTGAGGTTTCTCAAGACCAGAGAAAATGAGCAGGCTGTGGAGGATGAGGCAGTAACAAGTTATCTCAAGTTTCCACTTCGTGGAAAGTCCTTACCCTCGGAGTTTTAGGACTAGCCAAAACCCAGAGCCAAGATGTTGAATTGTCAAGTGGGTGGTCAGGTTAGACACTATTCCTTTTAGGTTAAAAACTAAAAACAAGAACCAAGGTGTGGCTCTAAAATAATGAATTTTTCTGAGAGCAGGGCTCATAACTGACCCTGAAAGACTTTCCATGTAAGTTTCCAAAAATGTTGCAGAAATTAGCTTAGAGTTTCATTTGAATGGCTCTGTTGATTAAAAATCTCATTGGGAGCCGGGTGTGGTGACACACGCTTGTAATCCCAGCACTCGGGAGGCTGAGGCAGGAAGATTGTTGCGAGTTCAAGATCAGCCTGTGCTACAAAGTGAGCTCAAGGCCAACCTGAACTGCATAGCGAGACCCTGTCTCAAAAGACAAAAAAAAAAAAAAAAATCTCATTGGGAGCCAGGAGTGGTGGTCCATGTCCATAATCCCAGCATTTGGGAGGCTGAGGCAGGAGGTTCACCATGATTTCAGGGCCAGACTAGGCTCCATAATTCAAATCTAGCCTAAACTACATAGTAAGACCTTGTCTCAACAAAAAACTTTTTTCTCTGCTGGGCATGGTGGTGCATACTTGTAATCCCAGCACTCAGGAGGCTGAGGCAGGAGGATCATTGCAAGTTCAACACCAGCCCGGGCTACAAAGTGAGCTCAAGGCCAGCCTGAACTGCATAGTGAGACCGTCTCAAAAGACCAAAACAAAATTTTTTTTTCTCACTTGGGCCAGAGGTATAGCATGCAGCCTAGCAGTAGAGCATTTGCCTACCATTTATGAAGCACTGTTTGATCCCTAGGACCACAAAGTATGCACACAAAACCCTCTTCACTAATTTATTGTTTTGTCCAGTGTCTGCCTGACCTGGCCCTGGTTTGTATGAGCTTCTCAGACTTTCTATCTTGGAGGTATGTTTTGGTTTTTGCAGTAATAGAGATTGAGGCCAGGGCCTTTGTACTGATATCTCAGCCTCCCCCTGCCATTTTTCTTTTTCTTTTTGGTCTTTTTGAGACAGGGTCTCGCTATGCAGTTCAAGCTGGCCTTGAGCTCACTTTGTAGCCCAGGCTGGTCTCACACTCGCAACGACCCTCCTGCCCCAGCCTCCCGAGTGCTGGGATTACAGGTGTGTGCCATCATGCTCACCTTTTTTTTTTTTTTTAATTGGAAGAGAGGATCTTGCCAAGTTGTCGAGGTTGGGCTTGACCTTGTGATCCTTCTGCCTCAGTTTCCCAGAGTGCTGGGATGACAGGCCTGCATGCTGGCTACCTTAGAATTTTTGAGAATGACATACACTCTCTGACTACTACCATTCTGCTACTCAGAGAGCAAAAGGACCCTTCTGAGAGTGGGAATTGTAGATCCAGGAAGAATGATGGGTGGGCGTATAAATGTCCCGTCATTGGAAGAGGACCAGGAGAGGAAAGGAGGGGAGGAGAGAGGGAAGTAAAAAGAATTAAGATGTGTTATGTACATGTGCCAACTCCCTGTGATAAATGTCATTATGTCCTGCAGACATATACCAATAAAAATGTTTTAAAATGTCCCATCATTTAGGAACTGGTGGGGAGGCGTGGTTTTTCAGTTGTGCTGGCTTTAACTTTCCCCTGGTATGAGGAGGACAATTGTCTGCACGTTGACTGCCCACAAATGGTGCTGAGCAATCTTGAAGTGCCCGGTGCTGTGCTTTGTCTATTCATGGGCCCTGTGCTCTGGAGCAGGGTTCAGTGACTGTCACTAGGCCTGCGGCGGTCTGGAATTAGCCAGAGAGAACAAAGCTGCACACACAGAGCGCACAAGGGAGTCTTGTAACAACCTTGTCCCCGCTTCTACGTCCGCATCAGGTACCACAGCTTGATCCGAGGTGCCTGCTTTATTTCAAGAAGTTCGCATCTGAACCACATCAAGGGTGCCCTGTTTTATTTGGGATGCCTCCCTTTTGGAGAGACATAGACCAACCCTCTGCGGCCGATCTTTCAGCCCGCAAACCCCATACGTCTTTTCTCAGCCCTTAGTAGATCTTCCCCATATTTCAAGGCTCAACTCAAATGTCCACTTTGTCTAGAGACTTTCCTAGCCGGGGAGGTAGCTTAGCGGCACAGTGCCGTCCTGGCAAGCGTGAGGTCCTGAGTTCAATTCCCGGTACCACCAAAAATAAATAAACAAATACAATGAAAGTGAGAGACTTCCCTGCCCCTCCTTAGAATAAACAGGAGTTAATGTTATGGTGTGGAAAGAACAGAGACTTTTGAATGAAGTCAACCTGAATTCGAATGCTCTTATCAGCCGCCTGGCCTGTCATCCCTTCCTAGTAGCTCCAAGCCTCAGTTCTCCCTTAAACCCCTTAAATGAGAGTGATAATATTTGTCACACAAGCCTTTTTTTTTTTTTTTTTAGACAGGTTTTCACAAGGTAGTTCAGACCGTCCCTGAGCTCATCGTGTAGCCCAAGCTGGCTGTGAACTCGTAGTGACCCTCCTACCTCAGCCTCCCAAGTCTGGAATTACAGGCATGTGCCACCACGACTGGCTACACAGGATCTTTTTGAGAATTAAATGAGACTGGGCCTGTCAAAGCAACTTGCATAATTTTTAACATATAGGAAATATTTGTTAAATATTTTCTCTCTCTTATACTTGTAACTTTTAATGAACTACAAAATAGTACTTCTACTTCCAAAATGATATTCAAGTGAAAAATTATAATGTGTAAAACTTTCCTCTCCAGTGGACTTGCTGTTTGTTGAGTACAGGTGCTTCTACCCAGCAGCCCCCAACGCAGAGCTCTGTGTTGGGAGGACCAATGATAGTTGAGTGAATGAGCCCCTAGGTTGAGTGATGTGAAATCTGGGAAATAGTCAAAATCAGTAATGGCAGAACTCAGGAGGCTGAGGCAGGAGGATTGCTGTGAGTTTGAGGCCAGCCTGAACTACATAGCGAGACCCTGTCTCAACAAACAAAAATCAGTAATAGGTCTAACTCCGAGAGGAGAGATTTCAGGGCACTACTTGGGAACAGTCATGAGAAGGGTTGACATTGAAAAAGAGACCTGCTTTGTTTTTTCTACTGAAAGAGTTGTAAGCAAAGGCTAAAAGATCTAGGAAAAGACAGATTTTTTTTTTTCTGAGTAGAAAAAGGAGCAAGGTGTTTTTTAAAAATAAAATGAGAAAATTGGGTTATGGTGGTACATATCTATAATCCCAGCTACTTGAGAAGCTGAGGCAGGAAGATCCCAAGTTAAAGACTAGGGCAATTTAGTGAGATGTTTCAAATACATGAGTAAATGAACTAACAGAGAAACAAGTAATTAAGTAGGACAGACAAAGCTACTTTTAAGGGTTTTCTGTCTATAGGGAGATAAGCCAAGGCTGACAGGTGCTTACCAGGGATCTTAGGGAGTAGGAAGTGATGTTAACAAAGTACTGGTCTGACCTTTGCAATGTAAGATTCTGTTAACTCGTTCTGCGTGGTTGTAATCTCATCCTTGTGTCTCCTGCTACTCCGGACCTCTGACTCCCTTGGTTCTTTGTGCAGGTGAAGATGCCTGGTGTCAGGGCTGTGGGGACCATGTTGCTCCAAGCCAGAGGCTGCACAGGACTGTCAATGAACCCTGGCACAGCTCTTGCTTTCGGTAAGTGGGTCTGTCCTTTCTTTACCAGCCTATAGTGGCCAGGCACTGCTTCGTGTACTAGAGAATGAAGAAGCAAGCTTCTGACTACAGAATTTCAATCACGGTTTGGGAGTAGGTGTGGGGGCGTGCCAGAGGACACCCTGAACACCCCTGAAGCCAGGTTAAAGAGGAACCTCTGCCAGGCGAGATGGCGCATGCCAGTAAGCCTAGCACTCAGGAAGCTGAAACAGGAGGATCACAGTGAGTTCAAGGCCAGCCTGGACTACACAGTGAGACCCTGTCTCAAAAAGCTTAAAAAAAAAAAAAAAAAGTGGAAGAACCTCAAGTGCAGCTGGAGAGGCGGGGTGGGAAGATGGGAGGAGCCTTTCCACGGTTTCTCCCGCACCCTCACTGCGGGAAGGTGACCAAGACCCGGAAAGTGACTTTCCCGTGGCTGCAGTGCTGCTACCGGGGTGCCTCCAGGGTTGCTTTGGGTGCGGTTGGCACTTCTAGCTCTTGTTCATCATAGAATTCCTCCTACTTTTTTGTTACATTCTTGTAGCTCTTACTGTTCAGAGGCAGCTTGGTTTCTTAAAAATTGTATAGACTTTAAAGTCAGATTGGCCCCTGTTTCCTGAGCCTCTGTTTCCTCACCTGGAAAACAGGGATATTAATAACCTATCTCACCAAAAACAAGAATAAAATAATAGTAATACTAATTTGTCTCATGGATTTATTAAAATCGGAAGAAATGATACACCTAATACATCCAGTACATGATAAGTGTACACTGAATAGTTCTTCGTTTCTCCTGTAGATTGGAATCTTCAAGGGCGGGAGCTTGTGTTTGTATCTCCAGAATATAAAACAGTGGCTGGCCTACAGTCACACCACGTCCGCCAAAGCAGGAGCTGTCCACTCTGGGGGCTGCGCAGGCCGTCCCGCCTCCGTGGTGTGAAGGGATAGGGCAGTGCCCCTGTCCTGAGAATAAGACAGACTGTAGACAGACGCCCCATGCTGTAGATTCCGGCTCCCACACACAACTCTTAACTGCAAAGCTTCCCCTGTTGCTGATTTCAAATCATATAATTGACCTTTAAGCACTTGCCTCCCCCTGAGCGCCATGTGGGGAGTTGGTCAGGAGAAATTTGGCCTCTGAAAGAGCTGGAGTGGAACCAACATTCTTCTGCCCTTTTTGCTCTGACTCAGAGCTTTCATTTTTTTTCTGTTCTTCCCTTCAACCTCCGTGAAGTTGGTGCTACATTCTCTGTGTGTGACAGGAGTAAAGAGTGTCTACGCTAAGCCTGCTGATAAAACCCTTAGTCATACCTGAGGCTGACAAGCAGGATTAGAACCCCACGAGTTCCCAGAGCAGGTTTTGCCTTGGCATCTAATCTACCTGGTCAAATTTATTCTTGCTGTTTTCCTAGTTGTACAAATATTCTCAATCCAAAATAAGCAGGACAGAGTAGAACAAGCTAATCTCTAGAATTTCTGGATTCTTCTGGAGCTAAAGAACTTCAAGACTAGAAGGAACCACATACTCTAGGTATAACCCCTTCACAACACAGATGAGAGGATTGCTTGGGATCACTCAGGCCACAGATGACAAGAGCTATCCTTAGATCATTTGTAAAACTGGTCAGATAGAGCTAGTTAGAGAACTCGTGTGTGTGTGTGTGTGTGTGTGAGAGAGAGAGAGAGAGAGAGAGAGAGAGAGAGAGAGAGAGAGAGTGCACAAGAGAGAGAGGGAGAGAGAAGGGGAGGGAGAGAAATACACACACGTATATATATGTACATGAAGAAGCAAGGCATAAGCCAATTATTGGAGGGACACACCTCTACTCCCACCATCCTGGGAAGCTGAGGCAGAAGGATTGTGTATGTTCAGTCTCAACCTGGACAATTTAGCAGCTTGAGACCCTTGCCTCAAATTTAAAAAAGAACTGGAGATATAGCTCAGTTTGAGGGCTCTGGGTACAATCTTTAATACTGGGGGGAAAAAAATAAGATATGTAAGTATGGAAGATAGTAGTATTAAGAATACATGCTACAAAATTAATTAAACTGTCTTGGTTTAAATCCTGGGTTTGCAAGTGATTAACTGACCTTAAGTAACTTATCTGAGCTTCAGGTAGCTTATCTATAAAATGAGGACAAGAATATTATTTGTTCCACAAACTCATTAGGAAGGATTAAATGTGATAATTTCTATAAAAATGTCTGTAAAAGGATCAAAAAAAAAAAAAAAAAGAAAAGCCAGGCATGGTGGCATAGGCCTGTAATCCCAAGGAGGCTGAGGCAAGAGGATCACTGCAAGTTTGAGGCCAGCCTGGGCTACACAGTGAGTTCAAGGCCGGCCAGAACATAGTGAAATCCTGTCTCAAAAAGACAAAAAAAATTAAAAGTGTCTGACAGATCACCTGATCTGCATAGAAAATCTTCCATGACCAGTAGTTGTCACGATGTGTGTGTGATGATTTGTCTCTTAGCGCACAGTCATTGCTCTTCTGATGTGGATTACAGGCAACTTCGAGCTACCCTAGCAGGTTAAACTAGGATCATGTCTATGGGAGAGAAAGAGCGTCTAGGTTCAGTTTTGTGGTTTTTTTAGTGTTTTGAGACAGGGTCTTGCTGTGTATCCCAGGCCGGCCTGGAGCTCAGCTCTTCCTTCCTCATTCGGCCTCCAGGGTGCTGGGATCACAGTAGTGTAATCACACTGGTAGTTTAATCTCCTGGTTGCAGCTTCACCTTGAGGGCAGAGCCTGTAATACGGCTTTATTTATTTATTTATTTATTTATTTTTATTTATTTTTTTTTTTTGTGGTACTGGGAATTGAACTCAGGACTTATTCCACTGAGCTATATCCCCAGCCCCTGTAATACGGCTTTATAGCTCCCAGCTCCTGAGCTTTCCCGTGACAAAAGCTCCTTGGATGACCCAATGCCCTCTAATGGCGACTGCTAATTTGCTCTGGGGAGAGCAGCAGTCTTTTGGAGCCAATTTGACATTTGCCCAAATTGCAGATCTTCTGCAAGGGCTAGGAAAAGCTGTTAGAAAGAAGGAAGGAAAGAAGGGAGGGAGGGAGGGAGGGAGGGAGGGAGGAAGGAAGGAAGGAAGGAAGGAAGGAAGGAAGGAAGGAAGGAAGGAGGAAGGAGGGAGGGAAGGAAGGAAGGAAGGAGGAAGGAAGGAGGGAAAAAGAGGGAGGGAGGGAAGAAAACCTATGTTTGACTCCTAAAGTGACTTGGGTTAGGAGGACGATGGCGTTTTGGCCTGAGAGATCTTTTAGGGTCTCTTCCACCCTGGTTTGCCTGTGATTTCCTGATGAATTTACAGTGTCTGGATGCAGGTCTGCTGGAAGCAGGAGAACCCTCTCACTTTGCCATGAAGAAAAAAATGTCTTTTTTTTTTTTTTTTTTTGAGACAGAGTCTTGCTATGCAGTTCAGGCTGGCCTTGAGCTCACTTTGTAGCCCAGGCTAGTCTCGAACTTGCAATGATGCTCCTGCCTCAGCATCCCTAGTGCTGGAATTACAGGCGTGCACCGCCACAAGGAATTCATTTTTATGGCTCCCTTCCAGCCTTGCTTTTACCCAGCTGGGCTAGTTAGAATAAAGGAAATGACTTTTCTTCCCTTCCTCAACACCTTTGTTTTCCTCTTCCCAGGGTGGGGCTGGACTTTGAATGGAGAAATTGCTGGAGGTCTTTCCAAGCTCCGCCCCCTTCCTTCCACTACCCCAACCCCGCATCTGCAGCTATATCCATAATTCTTCTAATAATGTTACTCTGGATTTTCACGTGTGAGGCAGGATCCTGAGACTACACTGAAGGCCAGCTTGCCAGCCTCTTAGAGGCAGCCCAGTTGGTAATGGTGCTGATGCCACTGGGCACCTGGCCAAGGTCATTCTGATCTCCTGGACACATGGCTGAGCAGCCCTTCTGCTTCCTCTCCCCAGCCCTCCCAGCAGCCCTTCCTCTTCTTGAACAATGACGTTGATCTGGAGCCATTCTCTCTACAGCTCCCTGGACCTGGTTCTCTCTCTTTAGGGAGGCCCAGAAAGTAACCAAAGTAACCAAAGTGTATGTTGTTTGTAGCTGAGCTTAGTGCGTGCTGCTGGGAATGGTGACTGAACCTCTTGACAAGTTGGCAAGCCAAAGAATCTTCACAGGTTTTATGGTGATTGTTCTTTCACCCTCTGTGGAAGTGTTGGCCAAGGAGATGGGAAAGCTGCCTTTGTTCGTTTTTTGTGTCCCTAACCTGGGTCTCTCTTGCTTGACCTGGTTCCTGACAGCTTTATGTGAAGATAACCACCCTTAAGGCTCCTGGCAACTGTGAGGGTCTCCTTTCTGAGGATCACAAGCACAGACTGTGTGAGCTTTCTCCTGTGAAAAGTGATTGGTAATTCCTGTTCTCCGGAAAAGGGCTGACTGCTGATAGAAGACTGGCCACTTCAGGCGGCCGACTTTCCGGTAAAAGTGCTTTTAACCAATTTATGCCAAAGATTGCAATTTTTAAAATTTTTGCATGAAATTCAGATATATTACATAGAAAAATTCAAGGAACAAGATTTTGAAGAGAAAGAACTTTATTATGATCCACTGTTGTGGGAGTTCCAAAAAACGGGACGCTAGGCATTTCAGTTAACTTGGTCTCTGGCTTCTCTGTGGGAGTCTGTGGAGCAACCCTGCCCTCTGCTGTTGTATTGTGAACGTTGCTGCCACATTATTCACCCAGGCCTTTGGTTCTGGGTATGGTCTTCCGGAAAGTACATTTGTGTGTATCTCCAAGGAAACAACCAGGGGACGGAGGCCTGAGGCCTACCTGTAGAGAAAGGACAAACATCTGGCCCTCTGTCTGCCCCATGAGAGACTCTGGCTTGAATACAGAGCGGGACTCCTAGGATTTAGCAGCAGCAGTGACTTTCATTGTGCCTTCAGCCTTCTCTTTTCTGCAGGGGAGAGAGAACCAGGACCCCATAGAAACCCTGCAGCTGCTTCCTGAAGAGAGGCACAGAGCTGCAGAGGGATGAGGCCAGGAACAGAGGAATGATAATCTAATAAAAATTCTTATAAGAGCTTCACTTAGCTTATCTGATTCAATCCTCACAACAGCTTGGCACTTTGTACTAAAACAGGAAGACCCCGAAAGATGGAGTAACTTGTCTGCAATCATCACACAGCGACTTTTTGTGTTTTTGTTCTGAGGATGAAACCCAGCATCTCATGTATACTAAACATATGCTCTACCATTAGGCTACACTGCAGCCACACACTGCTGGCATTTGAACTTGCATCTCTCTGGCTGCCAGCAGGGTCCTATTTCCTTCTTTCTACTGGTTCTCCAAAAAAGAACATTAGACTTGGGGTCACAACACTTCATTAGAGTCTTTGCTGAGCTAGACAAGCTTTACCTGTGGACAAGTTTCTTAGCCACTGTAATAAGTCATAGTTACTGCTACATAAAGTGTGATAAGAGAAATCCACCTTATAGACTAATTGTGAGTATCAAGGAGGTAATAATATTGCAGAGGTAGTCTTGTCAGTTTTCCCACTGGCCATTCTTCAGTGTGTGTGTGTTTGTTTTGATGGTAGTAGGGATTGAACCCAGGGCCTTCACACAGAGCTATATCCCCAGCTCATTTTTTTGTTTTTTATTTTGAGACAGGACCTTGTTGAGTTGTCCAGGCTGAGCTCAAATTTGCAATCCTCTTGCCTCAGACTAGCAAAGTGCTGGGATTGCAGGCATGCACCACCACACCGAGTTTAGTCTTTTTTTTTGGTACTGGGAATTGAACTCAGGACCTCGCACTTGCCAGGCAGGCGCTGTACCACTGAGCTGTATCCCCAGTCCTTAGTCTTCATTTTATACGACCCCCTGCAAACTACTACAGGTACATGTTGAGCATTCTTAATTCAAAATCCAATGTACTCCAAAATCTGAAACTTCGTGAGTGCCAGCATAATGTCACAAGTGCAGAATTCCATACCTGACCTCATATAGCATATCATAGTCAAAATGCTAAAAACATATGAAACACACTATCTTCAGGCTTTGAGTATAAGATGTATATAAAACAAGTGAATTTTATGTTTAGACATTATTCACACTCCCAAGGTACCTCATTATGCATATGCAAATACTCCAAAATACAAAACACTTCTAGTCCCTAGCATTTTAGCCAAGTTGCCTCAGTCGGTAATAGCAGAGAAAAAGGAATCAGCTTGGAGTCAGGCTGTGTGGGCCTGCATCCCAGCTTCCTTCTCAGCTTCCTGAGCTTGAGTCAGCTGCCTACTTCTTTGCTGAACTCTCTTCATCTATAAAAGGCAAAAAGGTTTCCACCTCCAGAGATTGTTATAAAGATTAAAATTGATCATATATTCAGAGTCCTTAGCATAGTACACGATCATTATTAGGTTTTATTAGATGTTAGTGTTTGTTGTGAGTGTCTGTCACTCCCCCATCCCCAGGCCCATATGTTGTGCTGTCAACTTGAGAAGTTCATTTGGGTTTTTTTGGGTTTTTTTGTTTCTTTGTTTTGTTTTTGGTACCGGGTATCAAACTCATGACCTTGCGTTTGCCAGGCAGGCACTGCGCCGCAGAGCTATATCTGCAGCCTCGTTTGTTTTTTTGCTGTGATGGTGCGTTTCCTTTTCTTTTTCTACCCCCAGTACTGGGACTTGAACCCCAGAGTGTACCACTCAGTAACATCTCCAGCCATTGTGTTCTGAGAAAGGGTGTCACGAAGTTGATTGAGGTGGTTTTGAATTCCTGGGCTCAAATGATTCATCTGCCTCAGCCTTCCAAAGAGCTGGAACTACGAGGTACGCCGTGTACAGCTTTGACTTGTCCATTTGAATGCTGTCTAGATACCTGGGGTTCAGCTGGACTTACAGTCTTCTCCCCTCACCTGGTTCCTCTCCTCTGGTAACCTAGCTCAGTGAGTGACATCGCCGTCCATCCACTGCCTAGGCCAGAAACCTGGGAGTGCTTGGTGCCTCTCCTCTGTCGTCCTGCATAGCAGAGCCTGTCTGTTTCCTCACTAGATTATGTTTTCAGTGTGTTCATTGGTTTCCAATTCTCCCATTTATTTCCATTTCAGCCCACCCTCGCAACCATCATCTCTCACCTGGACAGCGGCAGGAGCCTGTCTCCCCGCAGTCTCCTGCAGTTAGTCTGTGCCCCGCAAGCCGTTCTTCACAAAGTAGCCAGAGGGAATGGTCTTTAAAACCAAAACAAAAGCCGGCCATGTCACACTCTGCTGACTCCTTCCGGCACATGTTCATGACTTTGTAGCGTTCCTGAATAAAGACCCAAACCCTTAATGTGCGCTGCACTGGCTCCTCCATCTTCTGGCCTTTGCCTGCGCCCACAGCCGCGGCCTCTGCTTTCACACCTCAGCCTCGCCGCTCTTATTCACAGGGCCGAACACGCAGCCCTGTACCTTATTCAAATCTTTCCTAGGACCTATAATCCCAGCACTCAGGGCCAAGGCAGGAGAATCGCGGCAGGTTCCAGGTCTAGGTTACATAGTGAGTCCAGCCTGAACTACGGAGTGAAACCCCGTCTCAAAAACAATCTTTCCATAAATGGCTTTAGAAAATAGTTATTCCTTATCCCCGAAGAATAGGCCCTCTGTCTGTGATTTCATAGACTTTTCCCTAGAAGCTTCTCTACCGGTTTTAACTTTCACGTTTATTAATGTGGGCCTTTCCTTTGTGACAGAGTAAACATAGTTTGATCAGGACCATGGGGCTTTTTGCTCCTCAGTGTGTCACAACTCACACATACATCACTGGCATAGGTGGGAAGGTTGTGGAATGCGCTGCCAGCAGTGGCCAAATGATGTGATGAAAGCGAGGCCTTTCCCTGCCCTTCCGCTTTCCCATGCCCTTCTCTTAGCAACCGCCGTGGCTGCAGTTCCTGTAAATGGCGGGGAGGAACTAGTTTCACATGTTGCGTTGTTTTGGAAAATTGCCTACAGATGTTGAGGTGAGACATAAGGCTTTATCTCCTGCCTTCAGAAGAACCCTTCCACGGTGAGGAGAAGCCAGAGAGGCTGACCCCGAGGCAGGTCTCAAGCCGCACTTCTCCGTGGGTACCATCCAGACAGGAACAAGTCCTGGGTGCCTGGGTACCTCTGGCAAGAAAGGCAATAGAGGAAGAATGAGTCCAGCTCCTCTGGCCTAGACTAATTACGAGTTACTCTGAAATATGAAAAATCTCAGTGCCAATGGTAAGTTTTTTTTTTGTTTGTTTGTTTTTAAAAATTTTATCTTGAGCTAGTGATACAGCTCAGTGGCATAAGTGCTTTGCTGGGAAGCGCAAGGTCCTGAATTCGATTCTCGATACCCAAAAAATAAAAATAAAAATTTTATCTTGAAACGATTTAGCTAATGATGCCATGAAGAACAGGGTTGAAAAAACGAAGTTCTGCATGGCATCTTTTGCTCACACTGTAGCTGATTCTATGATAAGGAAGAGGACAGTTTGGTTGGCAATCCCCAAAACTTGGTGTTTGTGAGTTAAGCTGGTATCATGAGAGCAGCATCATGTAGTAAAGAACATAAGCCCTGGAACTACATTGCTTAGGTTCATATCCTAACTTCTGCTACGTACTAACTATGCCCTTTTGGCCAGTTGCTTACCTTGCTGTGTTCATGTCTTCATCTGTAAAATGGACATACTGATTCTCTGCCTCCTAGTTGCTGTAGCAAGAGGTAAATGAGCAGAGTCCTGTTCAGCGCTGAGAACAGGGCTGTGCCTGGAGTGAGTGTTCCTGAATGTTAGCCATTTACTAACAAGGCTGATGGACGTGGCCGGCACAGGCACACAGTAAAAAGTCAGTGAGGTAAAACTGGTGTTGTATCTAAAGATGTGAATCTGGTGTGGTCACTAGAAAGGGGTTTTTGTTGTAGGCAGGGCCAGTTTAGTGATTCACCACTACCCAGCATAAAATCTCTCATTGATTGATTGATTGATTGATGGGTCTTTTTCCGTTCCTTTTTTTTTTTTTTTCCCGGGACCGGGGATCGAACTCAGGGCCTTAGTGCTTAGCGGCAAGCACTTAGCCCACTGAGCTGTACCTCCAGCCCTGATGGGTCTTTTTGAGACAGGGTCTCGCTCTGCAATTCAGGCTGGCCTTGAGCTCACTCTGTAGCCCAGGCAAATCTCGAACTCACAATGATACTCCTGCCTCAGCCTCCCAAGTGCTGGGATTCCAGGCGTGCGCCACCACACCCAGCCTGAAATCTCTTCATGACTGCTCTTATTTATTTTTTGAGACAGGTTCTCACGATGCAGTTCAGGCTGGTCTTGAACTCAGTATGTAGCCCAGGCTGGCCTCAAACTGGAACAGTGCTCCTGCCTCAGCCTTCTAAGTGCTGGGATTACAGACACGCACCACCACACCCAGCTCATTTCTCTTTTAGTCCATCCCTAGAGCAACCTTCCGGTGCCTGTGTCAGCTTCCTGGAATTTGTTTTGTTTTGTTGTTTGTTTTTGAGATAGGGTCTTACTCTGCAGTTCAGACCGGGCTTGAACTCACTTTGTAGCCCAGGCTGGCCTCTAACCCACAGAGATCCTCCTACCTTAGCCTCCCATGTGCTGGGATTATAAGCATGAGGCACCACACCTGGCCTGGGAATTTTTTTTTTTAAGACAGGGTCTTATTATGTTGCTCAGGCTGGTCTTGAACCTCTGGATTCAAGCTATCCTCCCACCTCAGCTTCCCAAAGAGCTGGAACTACAACTGTGCCTAGCTGTGGGATTCTTGAGAATGGAAAGGTCTGGAAATAATACCTGTGTGCTATGCTGAATTGAATTGTCAATATGTAAGTGGACAGTGAAGTGGATAAATAGGACAGAATGATCACAGCATGTCTGTATGTCTCTGGGTTTTATGAAATCCTGTTGCTAGACCCAGTGACCAAAAAACTGGGTCCAAACTGGAGTCACTCACCCAGGCACCAGCCTTGGAGGGGTCTCGGTGTGGGCAGTCAGCCAGCATTTCTCTGACTACCGTCCTTCCCATTGATTCTCTCAGCTCTGATCTACTGGGTGTAGAGGGTTTTTTGTTCAACTAAATATTTTTATAAATGACTAAGTTGAAGCACAGAGAGGTTTAAAGGCTTATCTAAGATAACAGCAAATTTACTGTTAACGAGGGCAAGTTCTCGTATTCTGTACCGGAGAGGGCTCTTCTGGCATTGCTTAGAGGCTTATTGAAGTGTACAAGGACTTTTTCCCAGTTCAACAGGAGAATGTCTGTGTGAATGCAGCATTTGACACTGAGTACCCAACAATGCATTTTTCTTCTCTCCTTTCCTTTCTTGTTTTTGTGTTTGTGGTGCTAGGGGCCAAACTCAGGACCTCACACATACCGGGCAAGTACCCTCCGACTGAGCCACATCCCCAGCTCCTGCAATTTCTTATGGTAGTATCACAAAGCAACAGTAGGTGGTTATTTCCAAGGATGTGATCCCATTCGTAAATGCTTCTAGAGCATACAGACAAATCTGTTCAAATAACTAAGGTGAACTGGATGTGGTGGAGCATGCCTCTAATCTCAGACTTTGGGAGGCTGAGGCAGGAGGATTAAGTCTTGCCTGGTCAAGGACCCAGTGAGAGCCTGACTCAGAACAAAAGGGGCTAGGGATGTAGCTCAGTGGTAGAGTGTCCCTGGGTTTGTTACCCAGTTTAAAAAACAGAACCAAACAAAAACCTAGTGGGTAGAGATGTAGCCTCAGGACGAAGGTATTATCTGTGGTGAGTGAGCGCTAGTTGGCCGACAAACTTCACACAGACATAATGGACATACACACAGTAAACTGGAGGTATAAGCGCCTGCTTGGGGAACCAGCTGAAAACCAGTGTTCCTTTTGGTCTTTCAGGCTTTATGTTCTGTTCTTTGAGAGCTTCCACTCGCTTAAATACCTCCAGTGAAGTGACTGTTCGCTCCCCGTTGGCAGTTCGATCCAGGCACACCTGGTCTTTGGTGATCTGTCCCTGCTCTTTTCCATCATCCCAGACTCCTCGCTCATCATTGCCCACAGGTGCCCTGCATTGCAGTTGATGCAGATGATCAGTCATGTGTGAGCCTACCAAGCTCTTTTATGCCTCAGTGCATTTGCACATGTTCCTTCAGGCTTGAAGCCCCTTGTCT
This sequence comes from Dinomys branickii, assembly GCA_004027595.1. Classification (NCBI taxonomy): domain Eukaryota; kingdom Metazoa; phylum Chordata; class Mammalia; order Rodentia; family Dinomyidae; genus Dinomys; species Dinomys branickii. Next base: position 30,483 of record PVLD010005839.1, on the reverse strand, counting down.
GCCTGGCAATCAGCCTGTTACAGTCTGCCAGTACATCCCATACTCTGGAGGAGCTCCCAGAAGTCTACCTTTCCTTCTCACCACTCAGAGGAGATGTTTTCCTCTCTCCTTATCCTCCTCATACCTTAGTTATAACCGTGTCAGTATTTGTTTACATATCCGGTATTGCTCTCAAAGTATAAAATTGTCCAAGAGTGGAACATACCTAATTCATCTTTGTATCCAGAGCTTAGCACAGTGTCTAGAATTGTAGCAGGGCCTCCGTTTTTCCTGGGTGAATGATGTATTTGTCAGATGACTCTGGACATTTGAATAAAGCCTTTCCAGTGCACACCTGTCTTAGCCACTTCTTCATTACTGGGACAAAAGAACCCAGCACCCATAACATAAAGGAGAAGTTTATTTTGGCTCACGGTTTTTGTCCACGATTGGCTGGCTCCAGGGCACAAACGCCAGGTGGAAGAGCATGGGCAGAGAAAAGCTGCTCGTTCCTGGCAGCCAGGAGAGGGGGTGGGGAGAAAAAACAGAGATAGGGACAGAGACAGAGGAGCAGCCAAGGACAAGAATATACCCTTTCAGGTCACACCCCAGTGACCACTTCCTGCCAGCCCCCCCCAGCCCCCCACCCCTGCCGACTGCTGAGTGTTATGCTTCCCTGATCCAGCCGCCTTTCACACATACGAGAATTTGGGGGACAATTTGAAGCTAAACCATGACAGCACCCTCCCTCTCTTTGCTCTGCAGTAGTCTCCCAGATAACAGCTTTTTTTTGGAAGTGATACAATAAGACCTCAGTCTGTAAATGTCATCCCTGCTGTCACTACCATAGCTCACGGTGTTATTTTACCTTGTGTCTTTGTCTCATCAAAGGCTAGACTCTCTACCCCACCAGAAGTGCTAGAGGGGTGCTAACATTCGCCTTCCTTATGTGCCTCACCATTGCCAAGAAATCCCTGAGCGTGCTAGAGACAGGAGGCAGTTTAAGGCTGCTCTCTTTGGTGCGGCAGCCTCGGTCTGGTCATCGCTTCCCCACAGCGCGGTGAAGTATTTGTTCAGACTGGAAGGTGCCCCCATTCCACCCCATCAGTAGTAGTGATTCTTGTAGGACAGCTGTTTGTGGAATTGGCTAAGATGTGTTTATTTTAAATTGATTTTAGTTCCTTGGGTAGCCTTTTTAAGGAATGGCCCTATCTTCTAGAATCATCTTTTGGGGGCTGGGGATTTAGCTCAGTGGCACAGCGCCTGTCTGGCAAGCACCAATTCGTGAGTTCAATTCCTAATACCAGAAAAAGAACCAAACAGAATCATCTTTTTATAACCATACCCCAAGCACCACTACAGTGCCACTGAGGCAGGAGGGAGGCAGCTACCAGGGGGCTGTAGCTGAGAAGACTATCACCAGAAGGTAAAGGTCCTCAGTGAGCTCAGGCGTAACAACATGTCAGTCAGCAAACATTGATCTAGTAAGCCGCAGTCAGAATAAGAACAACCTCCCTTTGCATCCATTTTCTCATTTGTAACAAGGGCGCTATGGTGCTTTACCCTGCCTCCCTTTCACAGTTAATATGAAAGGAAAATGAAATCAAGCAGAAAAACAATTAGGAAGAAGTAAAGTAGTGGTTCTCAATCTTTTTTTTTTTTTTTTGGCAAGGTTTTACATTTATTAAAGATGAAAAGAAAAACATGCTCTGCAGAGCAAGTTTCGGCCAATTAAAAGTAAGAAAAGAGATGCACCTGCAAGGAACACTAGGTCCCTGGAAGAGCGCCCACTGGCCCCCAGCTGGCTGGTAGCCCTCTGTTGTGTCTCTCAGTCTTTGTTGTACATCAGAAACGTTGAGCTTATTTAAAATGCAGGTTCTCCTGGGCACGGTGACACATGCCTGTAATCCTATCACTTGGAAGGCTGAAGCAGGAGGATCACTGCTAGTTCAAAACCAGTCTGTACTACATAGTGAGTTCAAGGCCAGCCTGAACTACATAGCAAGACACTGTCTCAACAAAAATAAATAAATAAAATGTAGGTTCTTAGCCCCAGTCTGTTATTCTGTGTGCCTGGGATGGGCCCCAGGAATCTTCATTTTCCTCAAGTTGCCCAGAGAAGTCCAGTATAGCTGTTCTCCCCACCACACTTTTAGAAATACCACTGTCAATCAAGTAGCAATTATAAAATAATTGTTTGAGGCAGCTTTAGTGTGTTAGATCTGTCGAGACTTGGGTTAGGCAACCCACTCGGGACTCCCCTATCTCAGGAGCTATTCCTAGTCCCCAGTAAATTCTACTCTTAAAAAAAGACTTGGGTTAAATTTCAGCTCTACCAGTTCATTTCTACACCTGTGACCTTGAGCAGCAACCCTGTCTGTAGCACCTTAGCAATTTAGCAAGATTCTGCCTCAAAAGTAAATAAAGGGCTGTGAATGTAGCTCAGAAGCCCTTGCTTCAATCCCCAGTGGCAGGAGGGAAAATAGCCATCATACGAGAAGCCCAAGTACAGTGACTTCCACACCAACTGTCCGCCACAGGCTGCAGATGTGTTCTTGAAGTAAAAATGGAAATACCTAGCTGGTCCAGTTCTCAGAAAAGGTAGAAAAAGATCCTGAAAGAAGTAAATTTATGATCCTCTTCATTTGACTCCACAAAATTTTGGGGAGCTGATAGAACCAGTAGCAATTTGGAAACTGAAAGTGCTTTGTAAGCATTACTTACCACCACTCTTCTAGCACAGTATTCTGTCACAGTGGGCATTTGACAGCATGTTCACTTACGAGGTAGGCATCTGTGGGCACCTGGTGTGGGCCCGGCCTGTGCTGAGTGTGAGAGGTACCCCGTGTCTGCCCTCCTGAAGTGTGATCAGGCCCAAACATTTCCTGTGTGTGGTGAGCTTGGGAGTGTCCAGGGAACCCTTCCTAAGCGAGAGCGAGGCTTCTGGTGCTGGGCTGGAAGAAAGAAAAGACAGCGGCCGGAGACACAGGAGGCCGTGGAGGTTTGGGGCTGTGTGAGAAGGCCTGTGGGGGTCTGGTCAGGAAACGAGAGGAGCAGGAAGGGGCCAAGGCAGCAGCCCCGGTGGGCGGGGAGCCAGAGCGACAGCCCCTGTATTCTGAACGCGGTGCACCTGATAGGCGTTCTTTGCCGTCGGACAAAAACACAAGGGAAAAAGTGGGCGCGTTTTCTGTTAACCCTAGAATTTGTTGCTGTTCATTTATGATTTATTTTGGCTGGGGGTGTTGAGATAGCCGTCACTGTGTAGTCCAGGCTAACCTTGAACTCTCTGTATGGCCTAAGCTGGCCTCAAACTCATGATCCTTCTGCCTCAGCCTCCACAGTACTGGGATTATAGGTGCATGTCACAGTGCTTACCTTGCCTTTTATGATTTTAAAAAAGAATTTCAATATAAGAAAAAATGATTTTTGAGACAGGTTCTTGCTATGTACCTCAGACCAGCCTTGAACTCACTAGGTAGCTCAGTTTGGCCTTCAATTCATGGCAGTCCTCCTGTCTCAGCCTCACAAGTACTGGGATTACAGGTGTATGCCACCATGCCCAACACAGGAAAACACTGGAGCAATATCTGTATCGTATAAAATGCATGTTGTCCCATCTCTGCCTCATGTCTCACTACTGCAAAGGAAAAAATCTGATAACTACGAGAGGGAGTCCTCCAGATGGGCCCTCAACGTTATATGTAGAGGTGTTTCGTTTTGGTTTGCTCTTTTGAGATGAGGTCTGGCTCAGACTGGCCTTGAATTTGTAATCTTCCTGCTTCAGCCTCCCAAGAATGAGATTACAAGTGTGTGCCAAAGCACTTCGCTCCACAAAGACCTCGTTTTAGACTGTGGGATTCCTGTAACTGTCTTTGAAGCTTGGCTTTTTCTCACTTAACATTTATCCAGGGTGATTTCTATATCAATATCTAAACTGCCTCAGTATTTTTGACAGCTGCCTTCCTACTGTGTGTTTGTATTGTTGTGGTTGTTACCACTTCTGTTGTAGTTAGTTACACTTCCTTCTCCACTGATGGACACCCGGGTTGTTTCTAATCTTTTAGCATTAAGCGGTGCTGTACTGTTGGAACACGTGCTGGCACAGCTGCAAGAATATTTCTATAGGCAGAATTTCTAGCAGTGGAATTACTGGAGCCTCTAATTTAGAAAGATGACGGCTGTTGTAATGTTGAAAGTCACTTGGGAGAAGGAGGAGCGGTGGCAGGAAAGATGCTCAGTGGAGGAGGTGCCCATGATCACCCTGGAGGATTTAGAGCAGTAGCGGCAAACCTACGGCATGTGTGCCACAGCAGGCACACAGAGCCTCTCTCTCAGCACATGAGCCAAGTTGCCCAAGCAGCAGAACATCGACCAATGGTTGTTTTCCCTCTGTATTGAGGCCTAACTGCAGTGTTGGCACTTTGCAATAAATAAATGGGTTCTGGGCTGCAGTTTGGCACTCGATCTTTGCAAGGTTCGCCATCATGGATTTAGTCGCTCCAGCATCTCCAAGATCTCTCTTCCTTGCTTGGAGTCCTCCCAGCCAATAGAGGGCCTCACACATATACAGTTCCCTGGCTTTTGGATTATTTGACCAGAGCCTTCTTCCAAGAAGAGGCTAGGGTGATTCATTCATTGACAACTCCTTGCTGCAGTGTTCACTTGGGGCTGCCGGCTCTGAAGGCTTTTGTTCTCCAGCTTGTCACAGTCACAGACTCCTGGAAGCCGCATGTCTCAATTTGCTCGGCTCCTTGCCAGGTTTCCAACTTGTGAAATGTGCAGGAGATTAGCACCTCTCCTGCCATTTTTTCTGAGCAGAGCTGCCAGTCCAAGGATCTCTGCAGTTGCCCTTGGCAACCATAACTGTTGAATTCTCTGCCAGCTGTTCTGGGAACCTAGAAGAGCAGCTTTCCCTCCGGGATGAGTTTCCAAGGTCTGGAGAAGGAAATGTGTCCTCCACTGTGGCTTTTCACTTTCCGTGTCTCAGTGGTTTAGGTCCTTTGAAGTTGACCCTAAGGCGCAGCTGCTCATACTTAGGTATGAGCAGCCAGCGGCTTATCACATGTGGTGATCAGCCCTTCAGAGATTGCTCCTGAAGTCTGGATTTATGGACGTCACACCGACTCCACCTGGGAGGGGCTTCCACTTCAGTTTGGACTATGAGGACATGGCTGCCGCTCCTCCAGGGAAAGGCAGATTTCACAGCACTGAGAAGTCTTCTCACTAGTTCCACACCCATTGGGTTTTTTGTAAGGAGTGGGGAGCGAGGAGAAGGCCTGCAGCCTCCTGCTCACATTCCTAGACACCGACTCACTGCGCCCGCCGCCGCTGGAACAGCAGAGCTGTGTGAAATGTCAAGAGGAGTTATGCTCATGGGCTCCCTGGCCCCAGTCTCTTTGTGGCTTGCGTTTTCTTCCATCTGTACTTCGTTCATCAGATGGAAATCAGAGGGTACAATTAGAAGATAATTTGCTAGTTCCAGACTTAATTTGGGGCCCCCTCCTTGCCTGATCGAATTACAGGGGAACATAATAGATATTTTGGCTCTGTAGCTGGGAGAAAAAGAGCTCCCAGCCCTCCAGCCGGGCAGCCCTTTCAGTGTCCTGTGTGGTGCCCCCTCCCTCCTCTGGGGCTCTTGTGCTGCCCCCCGCCCCCCAATCCAGGATCCCGATCCCTTCAAGACTGTTTCAGGGGTTTAAACTCAGCTTGCAACCCAAAGGAAATAGGGAGCCCTCTGCAACCTCACAGTGCTGAAAAATGTTGAAGCTGGAAGCTATTTAGAGATCTAATGAAGGCCCAGACAGAGGCAGGGACTAGCTACAGGCCACAGAGCTAGCCCATGGTCATTGTAACAATAGCCTTAATGATATTAACAGCTAACATTTATCAACTCTTAATGTGTTCCAGACTCGGTGCCAAGGGCTTACGTGCCGTGCATCGTCGCATTCAGACCCAGACAGCCTGGCTGTGGGCCCAGGCTGAGCTCCAGTACGGCATGGTAGAGCAGTCTATACTGTCTAGTCTAGGTTCAGACCCTGGCTTCACGTCTCAATTGTACGGCTCGATAACCCCAGGCAAGCAACTTAACCTTGCTGTTACCTCATGTCTCCCTTTGTAAAGCAGAGGACATCACAGCACTACCAAAGAGTGTTAAAATTCACTCATACATGTAGTGCTACAAGTAGGCCTCCAGACTGCCTGGTGCAGCGTGAGCACCCCCGGTGACCGCTGCTGCTGGCCGCCTCTAGGGCTGAAGCGCGGCGTCCTGTGTGGCGATAGATACATGTGGTGGGGTTCCGCGCGAACGGCCAAGCCCACGCTGCATTATTAGAGGTAGTGAGCACGATGGTTGAGCTCTGGCTCCAGAACATAAACCAGTGGGCAGACTATGGCTCGTCGCTTATTTTTGTACTGCCTGTGATTTTTATGTTCTTAAATGGTTGTGGAAAAAGCCAAAAGGCTATTTCATGACATGTGAAAGTTACATGAAATTCAAATTTCAGTATCCACAAATAAAAGCTTTACTGGATTACAGCTTCATCCATTTGTTTGTTTTATGTATGGCTGCTTTGGCACTCTAATGGCATAGTAGAGTATCTGTGATAGTCTCTCTGACCTGCAGAACCGAATAATATTTCTACTTTGGCCCTTTACAGAAAAAGTATCCTGATCCTTGCTCTAGGATCAGGATTTCAAACCTAGTAAGGTCACACTTACTAGCTGTTTTCTTCAGGCTAGAGACTAAACCCATCAGAACCTCAATTTGCACATCTGTGAAATGGGTATAGCACCCACCCTATACACTAGCAGTTTAAACATGATAGATAATAGGTAGAGAGCACTTAACACAGAGCCTGGGTCACACCAAGGGCCTGGTAAATGGCAGCTTATTAATGGAATGCAACTGTCTGTCCTATTGTACTCGTCCCTGTGCCCAATTGGAGACATGGGAAAAGAGACCTTTGTAACCCAGGCGTCACCTTTGTCACAGACTTTCTTGCCATAGTTCACGACGACAGCAACTTCAGGAAGACGTGTAGTTCTTTCTAGTGGAGGGGGAAGTGTGTCCGGTGGGAGAGAGCCTGTGTCGCTGCCCCAGGTCCAACAGTGGGAAGTTTCCTCAGGCTCCTCTAGCTCCCGCGCTCTTCCCTTCACAGTCTCGCGGGCAGGGGCATGAGTCAGTCGTCCTTGGTGGTCGGCCCTGGTTGGGCATCCTCACAGCCGGGGCTCTTCAGGCAAGCTCCCACTCCAGGCTGGCCCATCATTCCCCACTGCCCAGTGAGGCTAATGAGCGGTGTCCCGGAAATGAATGAGTTAGAGTAGACAGGTAACCTGAGATCCGATCTATTGGCAGAAGGCTTTGAGAGAAATGTTTCGCCTTGGAGGAGTAGAATGAGGCCTAACAGCGGAAAGCTGAAGCTCTGGGGTCATAGGTGCCTATATTTAAGTTCCACTGTTAGGGTTGGGGGTGCTGCTCAGTGACAGAGCACTTGCCTGGCACGCATGAAGCCCTGGATTCCATCCCCAGCACAGCACAAAATAAGACACTTAAGTTAAAGAAAAAATCCCAGCCCAGAATTCTACAAGAAATTTAGAGAAGACCTTACCCCACGACTTCTCAAAATCTTTAATGAAATTGAAAGGGAACCAGTACTCCCAAATTCATTCCTGAAAGCAAGCATCACCCTGGTACCAAAACAGGAGAAGGATCCAACCAAAAAAGAGAACTGCAGACCAATCTCCATAATGAACATAGACACAGGAATCCTCAGTAAGATACTGGCAAGCAGAATGCAGCAAATCATCAAGAAGATTAAACACTATGACCAAGTGGGATTCATCCCAGGGATGCAGGGATGGTTCAACATGTGTAAATCAGTAAGTGTGATACACCATATCTATAGAGCCAAAGACAAAAATCATGATCATCTCAATAGATGCAGAAAAAGCTTTTAACAAAATCCCAGCACCCATTCATGATAAAAAAAAAAAAAACCCTACAGAAAATTGGAACAGATGGTCTTTATCTCAATCTGATAAAAGCCATCTATGATAAATCAACAGCCAACATCATACTAAATGGACAAAAATTGAAAGCTTTCTCTCTAAAATCAGGAACAAGACAAGGATGTCCACTGTCTCCACTCTTATTCAATAGTCCTGGAAATGTTAGCCAGAGCAATTAGACAAGAGAAAGAAATAAAAAGTAGCACTAGGAAAGGAAGAGGTTAAATTATCATTACTTGCAGATGACATGATACTCTACATAGAAGACTCCAAAAACTCCACTAAAAAAACTGCTAGATTTAATAAGCAAATTCAGTAGTGTATACAAAGTCAACACTCAAAAATCAATAGCCTTCCCATACACGAATAGCAAACTTGCTGAGAGAAATCAGGGAAACAACACCCTTCACAGTAGAGCATCCAAAAAGTGAAAAACCTACAAATCAATCTAAAAAAGGATGTAAAAGACTTCTACACTGAAAACTACAGTACTCTAAAAAAGGATCCTGCAGAAGATATCAGAAAATGGAAGGCTATCCCTTGCTCTTGGGTAGGAAGAAACAATATAGTGAAAATGGCCATACTTTAAAATTATTATACAGATTTAATACAATTCTGGTCAAAATTCCAACAGCATATCTGACAGAATTAGAGAAAACAATCCCCAAATTCACTTAGAACCAGAAGAGACTTAGAACAGCAAAGGCAATCCTGGGCAACAAAGACAAGGCAGGAACATCACCTTCCCTGACTTGAAATTATACTATTAAGCTACTGTGATAAAAACAGCATGGTACTGACAAAAAACAGACTGGAAGATCGATGGAACAGATTAAAAATGCAGAAACAACTCCAGACATATTCAGCCACCTTATCTTTGACAAAGGTGCCAAACACATTCACTGGAAGAAAGATAGCCTCTTTAATAAACAGTGCTGGAAAAAATGGCTCTGCACATGCCGAAGATTAAAACTGGACCCATATCTTTTACCATGCACTGAACTAAATTTGAAATGGATCAAAGATCTAAATATTAAAACAAATGTTAAATCTGCTGGAAAAGAGAATAGGTAAAACTCTTAAAGATATTGGTGTAGCCAAAGACTTTATGAATAAAACCCCAGTTGCACAGGAATTAGCACAAAGAATCAACAACTGGGATCTCATTAAAAAGCTTTTGCACAGCGAGAGAAACCACCCACAGAGTGAAGAAACCCACAATGTGGGGGACAATGTTTACCAGCTGTTCCTTAGACAAAAGATTACTATCGAGAACATATAAAGAACTCAAAGAAATCAGACCTCCCAAATTTAAAGACCCAATCCAAAAATGGGCATCTGAGATGAATATACACTTTTCAAGTAAAGAAATATAAACAGCAAGTAAATATATGGAAAAATGTTCAACATCACTGGTCATTCGAGAGATGCAAGTTAAAACAACACTGACATTCCATCTCACCCCGGAAAGAATGGCTGTTATCAAGAAATCAATAACAAATGGTGGTGGGGTTATGGGGGGAAAGGAACCCTTCTCCACTGTTGGTGAGAGTGTAGACCGGTACAACCACTGTGGAAATCAGTGTGGCGGTTCCTCAGAAAAACTAGGATTGGAGGTCCCATTTGAACCAGCTCTTCCCCTTCTGGGTATCTTCCCAGAAGAATTAAACACATACCACAGCAATATTAGTGCACCCATGTTTATAGCAGCACAATTTTTAATAGCTAGATCTTGGAAACAAGCCGAATGCCCATCAACCAAGGAATGGATTTTTAAAAATGTGATCATTTTATACAGTGGAGTACTACTCAGCCATTAAGAAGAATAAACTTGAGACTTTTATAGGTAAATGGATGCAACTCGAGAGCATACTCATAGGAGAGATAAACCAGACACATGTGCAAATGTATTGTCTCCCTAGTGTGAGAAGCTAAAAGAGTAAATAGGATCCACAATGTACAACAGATACTGTAAAATGGGGAGAAACTGTTCAAAAGATAAGAGAAACTGGGATGGGGGAAAGGAGAAAAGAAAGGAAAAGCAAAACAAAAAAAGATAGTTATACTACTAATTTCACTTAGTTCATTGGAAAGAGGTTTGTGCTAATATTATTTGGACAATTAAATTCCTAAATCTTATACTCTGAGTAAGTTAAAGATAACAATATACAATGTGTTAACTGTTTACCCTCCTACTTTGAATTTTTCTTTTCCTTTCTTTAACATTAAAAAAAAAAAAGTCGGGGATATAGTTCAGCAGCACAAGCACCTGCCTGGCAAGCATAAGGTCCTGAGACTGATTTCCGGTACCTAAAAAGAAAAAAAATCCGAGCCCAGATGGTGTTTAGCTGTTTGGTTTTGAGGGAGCTACCTAATCTCTGCACCTCACTTTCCTTTTTTGTACTGGAAATCAAACTCAGGGCCTTGCACTTGTCAGGCAGGCACTTATGCCACTGAGCTATATCCCCAGCCTGCACCTCACTTTCCTAGTTTATAGAGTGGGGATAATTCTTTTCTCAGAGAAATAACAGCATGCATCTAGTGTTTGCCACATGGAGACACATTAGGTATCAGTTAATACTCTGGGCTTTGTTTCCAGCCGTGTCCCAGTGTGGAAGTGGCAGCGCCAGTAGGCCCGCGCTTGTGGTTGCCCTAGAGCAGGCAGAGGGAGCGGGTGAATGAGTCTCTAACATCAGGATGCAGCAGACGGAGGATGGCTTTCTGGAGCTGCCTCTCCCGCCAGAGGTTTCCTCTCTTCTGGGGGTGTGGCTCTGCCTAAAGCTGGCACCCTGTGCCTTTCTTCACCTCAGAGCAGAATTACTGTCCTTCAGGCAGCTTGTTGGGCCGGGAGCGTTTGTCAGATGAATTGGCCCTGTCTCCTGCACTACGCTGTCCTGAGCTCAGGGATGGACGCTCTGCCAGCTTCAGTTATTGTCTGTGTCAGCGCCTGCCTGCAGCCTCCCTGCAGCCTTGCTTCAGCCTCGCTCCAGCCCGGCTCCACCCCTTGCTGAAGGTCTGTTTCCTAACAGCTGCTCCAACCACACACCTCGCTTCTGCAGGAGCCCCTCCTCTTCCTCCCTCCCTCCTCCTTTGGGGTGGGACCGGAGAAGAAGGCTAACTTGACAGCAGTGCTTCTTTTCTTAGCTAGCCGCACGCAGCCCCTGCCCAAGAATGCCTGTGTGCGGATAGCCTCCGCAGAGAGGAGGTTCTCCCGGAGTCCTGAGGGGCCGCCGGGGCGTCCAAGAGCTAGGAAGGAGCGCCCCAGCCATGAGCCCCGGCGGTAATCTGCCAGAGGGCCAGTGGCCTGGAGTCCTCAGCCTCCTCCTGCTGCTCCGGAGGGAGAGGTGAGCGCTGGGCAGCCGCCCCCAGCCAGAGGTGCCGCACCCGGCCTGTCATGGTGGCCGCCTCCCGCCGGCCTGAGGCACTCCCAGGCGGGTTTGCAGCTGAGCCTGTTCCTCTGGTGTGGGAAGAAGATGGGGAGTTACCTGTCCATCCCCGCTTACTTCACCTCCAGAGACCCCTTTCGGTGAGTTGGTCTCCCAGCCCCCCGGCCCCTCTCCTGGCCCATGGTCCTGTGGGCAGGGCAGAGGCCTCCCTGAATGTGCTTCTCCAGTTTCGCTTACCCCTTAACCATTGGTTCTGCCAGGCAGAAGCCAGTAGAGGTTGTACTTAAGGAGAACCGGCCGGGTGAAGACCACCTCACCACGTCCTGGAAATGGTGAGGCGAGGGACAGGCTCCGAGGGAGGGGCCCGGGAGCTCTGGCTCCCCTCCCTTCCCAGACACGCTTGCGAGAGCCTCTGAGAGGTGCCACAGACCTATCCTGCTCTGGGTGTTAGTGCTTCCGGAGGAAGAGTACAAACAGGGTGCTGTTCCCCCAGCTCTCACATGTCTTACCTGCGGGCCACGCTGCCTGCCCAGGAATTTGTCCCAACAAGCAGGATGGGCAGGTTTTGCCAAACGGTGGAAGCTGGCAAAGCCTGGGTGTGGATAGTCTGGTATACAGTGGGCACCCTGTAAACATTCTTCCTCTTAATGGCAAGCACCTTTGCCTCTGGTTGAAGGGTGTCTGAGCTCCCAGCTGTGAGTAGTTGCTGGAGAAAGGCCAGGGCTAGTGCTTCTGAGAGTGAGCCTGAGCTGTGGGGCCAGTTCCTGCCCCTGTGAGTCCCCTGCCAGGCCCAGTACCTGCGGGGGCCGCTCTCCGTGGGGTTTCTCAGAGGAAGGTGTAGAAGCTTTATTCCTCAGACCTGCCTGTCTTTGTTCGCTGCCCCACCCTACCTCCAGCAGAAACTCCCCAGGGGGTTTCTGGCCTTCTGGGTCTCTTCTGAATGGAGTCACTCCTGGCTGGGGTGGGGCTTGTTTTTATTCTTTGGGAGAAGCCTGTTGTTCCAAGGGCTGCCTCCCCCTCACCAGTGGTCCTGGTTAATTGTTAATTTTTTTTTTCCTCTGGCTTCCCCAGCCCAGCTGGATCCCAGGATCTTACTTCCCAGATACTAGTTAGGTGGCTAGGTGGCCAGGGCCTTGGTGGAAAAGTAGATTACCATGTGGCTTCACTGAATGACTGGACCCTGGTAAAGTGAGGGGAAGCATCTGGACTGGGGGTGGGGAGCTGGCCCTGGACGCTGACTGTACCAGGCATCCTGCTAGGCACTTTATCCTTTAATCTCTCAAGCCTGAAGAGATGATGTATCCCCATTTTACAGATGAGGCAACCAGTTTCAACAAAGCTAACATTCGTGATCTCCCCAGCCCACCTTTTCGTTCTGAGTTTCTTTCTCATCCTTTAGGGGACTTCAGCTCCCTCTGTCCACATCTCCTGAGGTAGTCTCAGGTTTGCTATCTTCTTCTAACCCAGAGCAGAAAAAAAGAGATGGTTTGTCAGGCATGTTGAGGAGATTCTGAAGAGCCAATAGGAACTGATCTTGAGTTGAGGAGGTGGAGTTATGTAGAATCCTCTTGCCTCAGCCTCTGGAGTGCTGGGATTGCAGGTGTGTGCCACCACGCCCGGAAGAATCACAATACCAAGTTTTGCAGTAGCCAGTAGTCCAGATCCTCATTAATTCCTTTTAACTCAGTCCTGGAAAGGCACCTGGGGGGATAGGGCTGGTATTTAGCTACTAGGAGCATTATATCTCTTCATCTTTGGGGGTTGGGATAGGTCTTCCCAGGAGCTGGAGCGAGAGCAGATAATAAACTCAATACCTGGGCTGGGAGCCCAAGGCCTTTCGTCCTTTCTCCCTGGGTGTCTGATAACCTCATTCCCCAAGTTCTGTTTGCCCACCTGGAGTCGGGGCTACCGACTCTCGCTGACTTACTGTAGACCGTCTCCTGGCCCTCAATGAGAAGCCACATTCCTGAAGCCACTTCTGAAGCCCTGCAGCACACAGGGCTCTGTGCTCCAGGGGAGGGACCACCCAGCCCATCTGCTCTCCCAGATTTCAAGCTAAATCACCGCCCGGTCAGAACGCTGCTTCTACTGTCATGTCAGCCCCTCCTTTATTACGGGACATCTTCAAGGGCTCTTCTGTGAACAACTGTGTGTCCCTCTCTTGGGCCTCATTTTCAGCCCTGGCAGAACACGGGCTAGGCTTTCCGGGCTTCTGCACAGGGCTATTGGCCAGATGCTGTCAAATTAAGTCCTTGACCCTTAGGCCTCTGGAGGAGTACAAAGTCCGCAGGAGTTCTGGAACTGCAGTTGCAAAGAAGGTGACGCAACCAGATTCCATGGGGACATGATCAGGCGTGACCATGTGAGGGAGGAAGAAGGAGCAGAGAGTGAAGAATGTAATTTCTGTGCCCTTTACGCTCCTGTCTGACAGGCCACATTCAGCAAAGTACATGTCTTCCCTGCCCATGCCACGGGCGTGAGGGGTGCGATATAATCGCGAGTACACTCCCAAGTAAGAAAACACCTCAAACTGGAATTTACAGGTGAGGTAAATTAGGGAGTGACACCCGCTCCCCCGGTGTTACGGATTTGGAACCCAGGGCCTCACCCTTGGTAGGCAAGCACGCTACACTGAGCTGTATCCCCAGCCCAGAGAATGACATTTTGTTCTGTTTCACCTTTTTAAGACAGGGTCTTGCTATGCAGTTCAGGCTGGCCTTGAACTCACTTTATAGCCCAGGCTGGCCTCAAACTCGTAGCAATCACCCTGCCTCAGCCTCCCAATTACTGGGATTATAAGGGTGTGCCACTATACCTGATTAGGGAATGACTTTTGTCTGGCATTTTTAAAGTATTTCTCTTTTTATAGAATTTCCCTTAATGTTTGGCATTGATTTGATAATCTTTTATCAGGTATTAAAAATTTTTACTAGTACATGTTCATGGTATATAATGATTATTTTCATCATGGGGAGTTGGTACCCTTCATTTCCCCACCATGGTGACTTACACATTATCTCTGAAGAAAACAAGTGTATCTTTGTATTCTAAAGCAGCCTACATCTAAAAGGAAAAATTCTTAATCCTGCACAGTTGAGCAGTAGCCCCTGGCATCTGCCTTCAGTTCTCTGGGGCTTTTTTTACTCTTTAATCTGAACAATGTAGGACTTGGATCAGGTGATCGGTTCCTAGCTCTGCAGCTTATGTGCTCCTTAGAGATGTACGAGATCCTTTCCATTTTTCTTTCCAAATAACAGGAGCTCTGTGGTTCTTTGTTTTTGTATTATTTCGTTTTTAACGGAGGGCCCATCTTCAACTGTCATACAGCGAACTACACAAATTACTCAGAACCACATTTGTCCTGGTTTATGGTTGGAACTGCCTCAGCATTACTCTGGTCAGATGTTTGTTATATATTTGATAAAGTTTTTAATAAAACAAGGTAACATTTTCCATGCTAATTCTAGCCTAAACTGCCACACTGTCTCAGTCCACAGGGTCAGAGGAAGGGAGGAAGATAAGGGAATCTTGGATGGATAAAGCTTAGGCTCCGGGGGCCCAGAGTTTGGGCTCCTGTGCTAACTGCCATTCTGGGCCCGGAGGAAGACTTGAGAACTCCGCCTCACAGCGTGGTTTGGCAGAGAGAGCCTCCCTTGGTCCTTTTCAGCCCATTAGAGCTTGGAGTCCAAAGGCCGGAAGAAGCTTCTCCACAACTGGCTGCTTTCTCAAGGGGTTAAGGATGACCATACATCAGGCCCTTTCCCTAGGACCCGGGCAGCTTGTTACATGTTGACATGCAAATGCCCTGTAATAGCGACTTGGATCCCTTACTCTACAGGTGGAAAAGTTACCTGTAAACATTTGGCCTAAAGAATTTCGATGTGTGTGAAGGTTTGGTCTATATCTTGTCTCACTTGGCTTCTGTCAACGTAGCACCTTGCCTGGTTGTTCTTTTTACTTTGTAGCCTAGGCTGGAACTTGCAGCGACCCTCCTGCCTCAGCCTCCCAAGTGATGGGATTACAGGCGTGTGCCACCATGCCTGGTGGGGCCTAGTTATTATACATTCAACATGCACAGTAACTGATGCTCTCACTGATGGGAATTGATTAGATGCATTGGATTCTAGCTGACTGGATAATTCATTTTCAGACCTTTCTTCTGCATTACAGAAATCTGCTTGGTTTTGGGTCAGAAATAGTCCACTTTTGCCTGGGCATGAGAGGGAAAGGGGTCTATGTGCGCTTGCACTTGGGTTTTCTCATTGGGAAGGAATGAAACGAGCACGTACTGGCCATCTGCTGAGAGCCAGGCATCCTGTGAGGCATTTGTACCCACGTTCTTCTAACCCCTTGACATTTTAGCATCGCCTTTGTATTATACACATGGGAAACTCTGGTGCAGAGCCATGCAGTAACTCGTCTTAGGAGACAGATAGAGAGTTTTATGTGACAGTCTCAGCTGATTATCCGTGTATTCTCTGCTGATTCAGAAGGTCTCAGTTTGGATCTGAGTGGACCCACCAGAGCGACCACTAGGTTCTTCTTCACTTTCTATCTGCACAGGCCTCCTAGTGTTTTGGAAGAGAAGTAGAGATTATCCTTAAGCATAGGTTCAGGGTATGTAGGCTTTTGGGTGGTTTCTGATTTGAGAGTTTCAGCTCTGTATCCCCTGGCTCCTCAGGAGACTGATGACCAATGTCTTAACCTTGGGTTTTAACCCTATTTATACCACCTCCCAGCGGGGTATCACTCACCCGGTAGAACACATTTTGACTTTCATTTGAAACTTGTAAAAATCAAAAGCTAGAAGAACATGCAGTGGCCATAGCACACACACACACATACACACCCCCGCTTTTTGAGACATGGTCTCGCTGTATAGTTAAGGCTGTCCTTGAGTTCACTGTAGCCCAGGCTGGCCTCAAACTCAAGATAATCCTTCTGCCTCAGCCTCCTGCGTGCTGGGATTACAGATGTGCATCACCATAATCGGCTAAAGGAGTCTGAAATGGGATATTTTTGAGTAGCACCTTGCATTTCCACAGTTATGTATTAGATTCTTTTTCCAAATGACAGAGATGACTGCGAGGGAAGAGAACACCACGGAATAAATGAAGGAGGAGAAATAATTTTGCCATTTAATAGTCACTGGTTAAGCTAAAAGAGAAGCATCCCAAACCTTAACACTTAAAGGGACTTGAGCTATCAGAGCCCTACCGCATCACTGTCACAGGATCCTGAAGTGTAGCTACTCAGCCATTCTGTATCACTCAGCTGATATTGTACAGTAAAGATAGCTTATAAAACGGACAATCCTACCACCTTAAACAGTATTGTCAGGATTAAAGCTGTAAGGAAGGTACCGCATACAGGGGCTGGAGCATGGTTGACCCTCAAGTCACAGCAGATGTTGTTAAAAGCAAAGCTAGAACTTTGAAGTCTCCAGTAGCCTAAGAGCCCCCTTGAGTTCTGTGGCTAAACAGAGCTTGGAGATTCACAGCCAGTCCTCTTACCAGCTGTTCACCTTCCTGTTCTTCAAAAATACCTGCGGCAGCAACTCTGGCCACCGAGCTGGCTGTACCCCTCAAAGGCATCTCTTGACACAGATATGAATATTGGTGACCTCAGTTTCCAGCCAGGTGTTCTTCCCGGCCAGTGGCGTGGCCGTCTCCAGCATGCCCGCACTAGTTTTTCTCTCGGTTCCCTCTCCTGGGCTTGGCCAAGGCTACTTCCAGTGAACAAAAGCAGGATACTGGCAGTGGAAAGGAGGGCAGGTTCTGGGGCTCCCATCCCCTGCGGCACACATACCACGGCAAGGGTGTAACAAAGTCCGGGCCTGTAGTTGGGTGCAAAAATATAGGCACCAGCTTAAAGGCAGGACCTGGTGGCATGAGCCGTGGAGACTTGGTTCATACCTAGGCGACTTGCTGCCTTCATTTTCAGTTTGGAAATATTTGCTAAGAGCCTACTGTGCCAGCCTTTAGCTTAGATGCTACATCTACTGAAAGTAAATAGACTTTCAGGGAGCTCATAGTCTGGTCAAGAAAAAGGTGGTTACTCCAGAGCTTTAGGTCCGACAGTGGGAAGCAAGAAGGGAGTCCCTACTTCTAGTCCTTGCCCTCCACTAGGTGCCTCATGGTCATCCAGAACCACATTAAATCCCCACTGCTACCCTGAGAGTAGGTGACACACTTTTCATCGCACAAACAAGGAACCAGAGGGACTGGCCCAAGATGATTTAGATGGCACAGGGTAGCTCTGAGATGGGAACCTCACACTTCTAGGGCAGTGCTGGCGAACCTATGGAATGCGTACCACAGCGGGCTGTTGGTTATCACTGAAAGCTCTAAAAGGTTCACCATCGCTGATCTGGAGCAAAATGTGTACAGACTTGAGAGGTCTCAGAGGTTATCTTTCCCTTCATAGGTGGGGGAAATGAACCCACAGAAGGAAAGGGGCTTGTCCAGGGCCATGTAGTACCCAAGAACTTTAATCTAGGTCTCTCTCCTCCGGATTTAGACACTCAGTGTGCATCCAAGCCGTGTGCTCGGGACAGGGTCTTCTGCTCAGCATCGTCCTCACTGAATATTCTGTATCCATATCCATACTTTCCCCGCCAGGACCCCGCAGTTCACTGTCTGTAGGACAAGTAGGAAAAGCTGTTGAATAAAAACAGCCAAGAGTGTCTGTTGCGCACCCGGAGGGAATTGAGCCCTCCAGGAAGATAAGGGGGTTTTCGGGCCCCTACTTCCTAAAACTCAATAGTCCAAGAGTTTTCCACAGCTGCTTCCACTCAGCTCATCTCCCTTTCCTACCCCCTTCGTTGCTCAGAAGTAGTATCACTCATTGCAACCTCTAAACAAAACTTTGCCTTGTTTTCTTTAGACCCCATCTTCAGAAAAGCGGGGGTAGGGCACCTTGTGGGTCTATCTTATTACTGCAGTGCCTAGCAAGTTTTCATAATAGTGTACCTGCCCCACGCGCTGTTTTCTCACATATTAACTTACTACTTAGACCTCATATTGGCTCTTCGTAGTAGGGCGCTGTTGTGCATTTTGTCTGTAAAGGAAAACTACCGAGAGAGGTTGCCCAAAGCGGCCTGGGTAGGGGCAGTCAGTAGTCAGTTGGGTGGGCTACTGCGCCATTACGGTTAGCGTGTTTAATTGCCGTTAACATTTACTGAGTTCCTACTGTAATAGGCCTTTTATATAAGGCTTTTCTACATTTCGTACATACTATTTCATTAATTTTTGCAGCAGTCCATTTCATAGATGAGGAACCTAGGCCAGAGAAGTGAAGTGTCTTGCCGAGAATGACACTACCAGTCAGGGGCAGAGTCAGGACTCCCAAGAAGGAGGCGCCAGCCCATGGCTAGGTGTGAGAAGCAAGAATGTAGCCAGTATAGGTGGGTAGGGGCTTGGCAGTAAGAATGGCTGAGGTAGGAGGATCCCTGAGGCCCAGGAGTTCGAGACCAGCCTGGGCAACATAGCAACACCTCATCACAAAACAAACAACAACAAAAACCTACAAGGAAGGAAGTGGCCTTGGCTCAGCAAGCTAAGGCGCTCTTAGATGTGTGTGCTAGAAGCTCAGAAGGGAGGAGGTTATGCAGGCAGGGCCCGAGAACATACCTGACCAGAGAGAGGCAGAGCTTCCCGGAAGAGAGACTGGGGGAGAAGGGACCCGTGGGTCTAACATTTACATCTTGTACAACGCTAGTGAAGTTGAGTTTCTCCTCCCATACCTTTTTCTCAAACTTTTCAAATATATAGAAAAGTTAATAAGAGAATAGTCCCCAGAACACCTAGCTTTGTCGTTCATTAACTTTGACACTGTCTACATGGTTTTGATTATCGTTAAACTGTTTAAAAGATGAAGGCATCTTGACTTTTTTTTTTTTGAGACAGGGTCTCACTCTATAATTTAGGTTGGCCTTGAATTACACCACACTAGAGGTTCTTTTAAAAAAAAATTTTTTTTTAATTAGTTGGGAATGGTGGTGCATGCCTATAATCCCCGCACTTGGAAGGCTGGGGCAGGAGGATCTCTTTGAGTTCAAGGCCAGCCTGGACTATAAAGCAAGACCCTGTCTCAAAAAAAACAAAATTATGATATTGAGATGCATCCATTTACCTACAAATGCTTCAAGTTCATCTTTCTTTATGGAGGAGTAGTACTCTATTGTATATAAATACCACATTTTCTTTATTCATTATCTATTGATGGGAATATAGGCTGTTTCCAAGATTCAGCTATTATAAATTGTGCTGCTATAAATATGGCTACGCATATTGGTATGTAACACGATGCCTTTAACTCAGTATTAATTCTTGTGCCATTGGGGTTCTGTTCAGAGAGTGCTTGCCTACTCCTGTGTCTGAGTTTTGCCTGTTTTATCTTCCAGCAGATCGTTTCCTTTTTTTTTATTGGTACCAGGACTTGAACTCAGGACCTTGCACTTGCCAAGCAGGTGTTATGCTGCTGAGCTATATCCCTGGCTTCCATTTTAACATTGAGATCTTTGTTCCATTTTTATTTTAGTATAGTATGGTGAGATATGTGGGTCTAGACTCACTTTTCTGCATGTGAATATCCAATTTTCCCAGCACCATTTATTAAAGAGGCTTAGACCAGAGGTTCTTAACCGAGGCCATGGTTAGGCTTCAGGGAATCCTTGACACACGCCCCACATGTAGCTTATACACACGTTGTGTTTATATGTGTGTTTTTCTGGATGAGGCTTCTTGGCTCTGAGCAGATTCTCAGAGGGCTCCAAGACCAAGGCTGCTCACAGAGACATCCAGTACGGAGCTGGCTTCTGGAGCCTCCTTCACACCGAACCGCCCTTCCCAGAGGAGAAGACGCTAACTGTAACTTTCCTTTCCTGGCTTTGCATTAAAGAGAGGTCAGCCCTTTCTGTTGTTGGACCTTCCGTCTTTGTTCTGTCTTGCCTCGCAGGTGTTCAGAATGCCAGGATTCCCTCACCAACTGGTACTATGAGAAGGATGGGAAGCTCTACTGCCACAAGGACTACTGGGGGAAGTTCGGAGAGTTCTGCCACGGGTGCTCCCTGCTGATGACAGGGCCTGTCATGGTGAGCGGACGCCTGCATCTCTGCGCTTCTTGCTGTTGTCCGTTGGCAGCGCCTCCAGTCCCCTATGGCAGTGCATCTTTTGGTCTTCCCATCAGCCAGGGCCTCTCCCTTTGTTCATTCATTCATTCACCCAAGAGGTGTTTATTGAGTACTTAGCAAGTGAGAGATGATATCCTTGACTTAGACTTTTAAAGTCCAGTGTTGGGAGGTGGGCTGCAGGCAGGAAGAGAATGCAGTGGGGCAGAGGCCTTAAAGGAGAGTGTTACAGATTGAAAGGAGGATACCACTTGGGATGTGTTCAGGGACTCAAACAGGGAGAACCTGGAGTGGGCTGGCAGAGAGAGGTTCTGCCTCCTGAAGCTGCTCTAGACAAAGGGCTTTAACCATAGTCCCAGACCTGCCAACTTTGCATTGGAAGAACTGAATCTATTAGGTGTGGTGATTTCTGGGAACAAGTTATCATGACCGGGACCAAAACAATTTTTTTCAGTGTCCCCTTGATGCTTTTCTGAGTTCTAGGGCAGAGAGTGAAAGGCTAGAATTTGACTAGAGTGTGTGGAAATTGATGGAAGAAAGTAGATTTTGACTGAAGTCTACAGGTCTTTGATTGGAGGTTGCTCGGTTGCCCTACCTCCACTCCAGCAAAAGTGATGACTCATTTCTTCCCTCTGTACCCTGCGCACCTGCTCACAGGTGGCCGGAGAATTCAAGTACCACCCAGAGTGCTTTGCCTGTATGAGCTGCAAGGTGATCATTGAGGATGGGGATGCATATGCCCTGGTGCAACATGCCACACTCTACTGGTAAGAGGTAGCCCTATGTCTGTCCTCCCCTACTAAGCGGCCAGGGCAAAGGCACAGATGGCAGCGTGATTTGAGTGGAAAGACTAATGGGGTAATCAGAGCCCTGGATTCCTATCACGATAATGCTCTAACACAGTTCTGTAACCCATAAGCAGGGCCACTGCCATCTCTGTCCTCTGTCTTTACCTACCGTGAGAATAACCTCACTATATTCTGCAATTGTCCCAGAGGGAGAGAATGGCTGGGATGTTGTCTCCAGGGAGGATCTCAGACTATTAAAGGCAAAGACCCTTTAGAGCTCACTTGGTCCAACTGCTTTGATTGACAGAAAACTCAGCTATTGGGCCTAAAGAGGGAGGGACAAAGGCTAGGGCAGAATTCTCACTGGAAGTGAGAGAGCAAGAAAACATGGGTTATCTCGCCCCTGTGGCAGAGTTCCTCCCAGTCTACCACCCTCAGTCACAGCCCACCGCAGAGGGCCCCGGACCCCCGTAGTGAGCAGCCAGCGAGAGTTACGGAAGAAGGTGATAGCAGTGCGGCTGTGGGAGTGTCGCCAAAGCCATGTGGCAGAGCAGTTGCTGGGGAGCTTCCCGGCGGGACTCCAGGATCTCAGGTCCCTTTGTGCCCTCTCCCTAGTGGGAAGTGCCACAATGAGGTGGTGCTGGCACCCATGTTTGAGAAGCTGTCCACGGAGTCTGTTCAAGACCAGCTGCCCTACTCTGTCACGCTCATCTTCATGCCGGCCACCACCGAGGGCAGGCGGGGCTTCTCTGTGTCTGTGGATAGTGCCTGCTCCAACTACGCCACCACTGTGCAAGTGAAAGAGTGAGTATTTTGAGAGCCCCTTAGAACCACTCACCTGTGGTTCTTGACCAAGACCATAGAGAAGGGCTCCAGCCTCTAAAGTCTTACTTAGCCCTCCCGTCACGCTCGTCACCCAACTTTCTCCTGGAAGTCACGGTGCTGTAAGGACACCCAGGCCTAGGCACTTAGCGATCTCTTTGCCTAGGCTGATTCCCACCAGGTACTTAAAGCCAGAATCTCTTACCTTTCAGGTGTCAGGTTTCAGATTATGTTTCCTCTTTGAAATTATCTGGCTTCATTAATGTGTATTAGTTTGATTATCATCTGTCCTCCCAACGAGAATGTCAACTCCAGAAGGAACTTGCTTTGTCTTGTTCAGTGTTGCATGCCAAGGACCTGGAATTAGTAGGTGTTCGCTGATTATTGTTTTGCTGGTTGAGTAAATGAATGGGAGGGAAGAGGAGAAAACGGAGTCATGGTCCAAAAGAGGTTAAGATCCCATCATAGGTCCAGGCCAGGGACCAAATGAGGAAAGAGTTTGTGTCCATGTAGGACCCATAATGAGACAGGAGCAGCCCATTAGCTTGTAAAAATACTGATTTTGCACCTACTGTGTGTTAGACGTGAGGCTGAAGCGTACAGCGTAGATGAGAGGTACTAGGGTGAAGGAAATCAGGAAGAGGTGAGGTCTGCTCTGCAGGCTCTTTAGATGAAGAGGGTAGGGAGCTGTGTTCAACACAGAAAGAGAAGCACGTCTCCAGAGGTGGGAATCTGTGGGTGTCTAATACAGATTGAGAGTACCCAGAGAAGGGGCCGTTAGGCATAGGGGGCCTGAATTATGACGTTTCAACAGATTTGTCAAGGGTTTAAGCAGCAAAGTGAAATAACCGGGTTAGTATTTTAGAAGGATCACTGCGATAGAGGTTAGATGGCAGAGGGGGACAGCCTAGCCTGGTGGAGACCAGTTAGGAGGCTGTAGAGTGATCCGTGTGAGAGAGATCAGTAACTATACTGACAAAGAAGGCAAGTTGGAGCGGGAGGAAGGGAACTCCAGCTGGGGAAGAAGATGTCCAAGGTTTTCACTTAGGCACAGTGATTCCCTTCACTGAATCCCTGGCTCCTGGGAAGGGTTTTGCCTTTCTGTGTGGGTAGGCTAGGTCTTGAGGGCCAGTGGGAGTCTGGGGCCTGGCGAGCCTTCCTACACAAGCAGAATTGGTGAGGTGAGTTTTCAGTAGACCTTCACCATGCCTCAACTCTTGTCTGGCTTAGAGTCAACCGGATGCACATCAGCCCTTGTAATCGCAATGCCATCCACCCTGGGGACCGCATCCTAGAGATCAACGGGACCCCTGTGCGCACGCTCCGAGTGGAGGAGGTACAGTGTGTGTCTGGTCTGTCCTGTGGGGTGGGATGTGGAACAGACCCTCTGGGAGATCACGCTGTGGCCTTTACCTTTTCCCACCCACTCAAGCCACTTTTGTTTTGGCACTGAATCCATGACCACTGGTGACCTCCTGTGTCAGCCTAGCAAGCTCCCAGGGCAGCAGGGATGACCTGACACACGAGGAAGCTGACAGAATCCCAGGCAGAGGGCATGAAGAGGCTGCTGGGAACTGGAGGCCACCACTAGCCAATTCTAACATTGGCCACACTGTGCTTGGATCATCGGGGTTGGCAGTGGGTGTGCTGGGCTGGGGCAGCCCGTAAGAGCCAGCCTTACACTGCTCTTGGCCACAGGTAGAGGAAGCAATTAACCAGACGACCCAGACACTTCAGCTGTTGATAGAGCACGACCCAGTCTCCCAGCGCCTGGATCAGCTGCGGCTTGATGCCCGGCTCTCTCCCCACATGCAGAATACAAGACACTCTCATACCCTCAGCACCCTGGACACCAAGGAAAATCTGGAAGAGACCCTGAGGAGACGCTCCCTGAGGTGCCACCTCCCACCGTACTCTCTTCTGTCCTATGTCTACTTTCCTCAGAGGTTGTGTTAGTTGTTGAAAGCCACCAGCATTAGGAAGGGAGCCAACTTGCCAGGGACAGGGTATACAGAGTGTGCTGCCCGTGCTCTTCTGCAGGAATCATAGTTCATAGCCAGGGCTTGTGCAGAATCCACTCTCTGCCAGGTTTCCTTAGAAACTAGAAGATCAGGCTGTGTCCACCAAATTCCCGAGCTGGACAGGAGGCAGTGATGCTGGACTTTCATGCCAGGCCTTAAAGGGAAACGTAGAGGAAATACGGGGCTCAGGATTAAATAGGGGCACAGGTAGGGTTGAGTAGATATATATGAACTTTGAAAATGATAAAGTGAGGGATGATTGCAAATGTTTTGAATTTGAGGGACCAGTAAACCCACACCTCAGATTCTGCAAGGTCAGGGTGGGGGCGGTCAGCCTGTGTGAAAGCCCGAGTAGAGAACCTTGTAGGAGTCAAAAGCCCAGGCTTTCAGGTAGAAACAGCCATACCAAGGCTTCAGGATGAGCCCCTGCCTTCTCAGATCATCATCTCTCTGAACCTCTGTCTCTGCATCTGTAAAATGGGGCTACAAGATAAAAGCGGCATCTAACCACTTATAGTAGGAGTAAACGTGGAAAGGATGCAAAATTATACAACGCCAGCCTAGGGTCAGTACTCAGTAAATGTGGAATAATTTTAGAAGCAATAGGAATCAGGTTCTTTGTGCCCTGATCCGGCAAGCTAAATCAGTTAGGGCCTCTCAACTGTTGGAAACTGAACCCTCCCTGCAGGTCACTCCTGCCACTTTTGGCTGCCTCGGTCAGCCAGACTGAATTAGGAGCAGCAGGGCACCGGAGGGAGAGAAGCAGGACTGTGTAGGCTGGGAAAGGGAAGATGCAGTAAGTGGAAAGTGCTCAGGTACCTGAAGGGCCGCCGTGCAGGAGAGAGGACAGCTAGCTTGTGTGCTGTAGGGGACACGGTCAGCAGAAGGCAGCAGAGAAGAGCAAGGGCAGGCACACTCATGAGGCAGGACAACCTGAGAGCCTTCCAGTCTCCACCCTCTCCAGGTGACCCAGGAAGAAAGAAGTTTGAATGACCACAGTTCACCTGCAGTCCCATTCCATTGCCTTCAGCTTTCCTCTCTTTTCTTTAGTAAGTCAAAATAATAGTCATCATCCATTACCAGGTACTTTTGGTTTTGTTCTTTTGTTTTCTTCTTTGTTCATTTTGAGACAGGATCTCGCTATGCAGTTCAGGCTGGCCTTGAGCTCACTTTGTACCCCAGGCTGGTCTCAAACTCACAATGATCCTCCTGCCTCAGCCTCCCGAGTGCTGGGATTACGGGCGTGTGCCACCACACCCAGCTTGCCAGATGCTTTTGAAAATGTAAACTTTTTTTTTATTGCTATAAAATCATATATGCTTGCTAGCTTCAAATTTAGGAAATATGGACAGGTATAAAGATTAACAAAATAAAAAAAGAAGATTAACAGAATATTATTTAAAATCCCGTCTGTTCATCTTTTGGATGGGAGCACTAACCTAGTTGGTGTCTTGACTCAGGCAGATAGAAGAAATACTGGATTATCACTACAGTGCAGTTGTATAGTGAACGTTACAAGCTGACAGAGTCGAGTTAATTGTGCCAGGTGGGGAGTACTCAGAGTACCCCATTCGTTTCCTTTTACTTTCCCTCTTCGGTGGTGGGCACTGAACCCAGACCTCATAACTTCTAGCAGATGAGGATTAGGGATATAGATCTGCGTGTGAGCTACCTCTCTAATGCCTAGATTTCCTATTTTGAGTGAGTTTTTACCGTGCTTAAATAAAATACTTATTTGGGCTATCTGTAGCCCCCAAAACAGTGTAACTGTTCAAGGGCCCCCACCCTCCAAACGATAGCGTCCGAATTACAGACCTTGGAACGCATGGGTCTGCCTGAGCTGCCCACCTTCAGCTTTCACCCATCCACAGGCGCAGTAACAGCATTTCCAAGTCCCCTGGCCCCAGCTCGCCCAAGGAGCCCCTGCTGCTCAGCCGAGACATCAGCCGCTCGGAGTCCCTGCGCTGTTCTAGCAGCTACTCACAGCAGATCTTCCGGCCATGTGACCTGATCCATGGGGAGGTCCTGGGGAAGGGCTTCTTTGGACAGGCCATCAAGGTGAGCACAGGAAGCAGCCGCTGCACTCCCACACCCTCCCCTTCACCCCCCCCCCGCCTTCTGTTGGGAAATTCTCCTCACATGGCCACACTCCATGCCCCACAGGACACCAGGCCTCCTTCCTGGCTGTGGGTGATGGTGTAGCCCCTCTCCCAGCCCCACCAGCACCACCACCTAAGGCCACGTCCCTGCTACAGTGAGCTTGTGGCCTTGGGGACCCAGATTGGGATGAGCTGTGCCCACAGGCCCTAGTGCTGGGCATGCTACAACGAACAGTCTCAGAGACTAACTTCTCTCTCTTTCTCTCCTCCTCTGCTGAGAGCTGGGAGGGGGGGTCAGGTAAGCCATGTGTCTCAGCTTGTGGGGCAGTGGGGCTGAAGAGCTCACCCCCACTCACCCGGCCCTCTGGTGCATGTCTGTGGCACTGACCCTCCTGCCCCCAGACTTCTGTTCACTCAAGAGACTCGCTCCTGTGCCAGATGACACAGCCCCCGCTTGGCTTGGCAGTGTGCCCTCCTATCTCCCCTATTTCCTTTCTCTGGATTCTTGACTCTCCCGTGTGCATGCCCAGCTTCCCAGGGAACAGGGAAGAGGGTGTACTTCCCTCTCAGTCCCCTGTTGCCCAGTGCTGTGTCCTCTACACATGAACTCTGTCAGTCTGACCTGATACGGCTCAGTGTGTGACCTCCAACAGATGGGATAGCCATTGCATAGTGCCTCCCTGGTGCTGGGGATCCAATCCAAAGCCTTGCACATGCTAGGCAAGCATTCTGTCACTGAAGTACACCCCAGCCCATAGACCTTAACAGTGTCCGAGAACTTTCTCTGATGTCTGTACCATTAACAGTCAACCTCCCCATAGGTGGTTCACAAAGCCACGGGCAAAGTGATGGTCATGAAGGAGTTAATTCGATGTGATGAAGAGACACAGAAGACTTTTCTGACTGAGGTGAGAAAGGAGGACTGGAGGCCAGCATGTTGGCCTATGTCCTGGCACTAGAGAGGCTGAGCCAGGAGGATTGCAGGCCTGAGGCCTGCCTGGGGTACATAGTGAGACCCTGACACAGAAAACCAAAACAGGAGGTGGCGGGGGAAGAAAGAAAGAAGGAAGGGAAGAAGAATGAAGGGGAGGGTGAGTGGAGGAGACATAAAGAAACGGGTCGGAGCCGCCGCCGTACGCGCAGGCCCAGCTACTCTGCAGTGCCAGCTGTTTGGGGCTCCGAGGCAGGAAGGTCACTTGAGCCTAGGAGTTTGAGATTGTTGCTGCTGCATTTTTGGGGTTTTTTCTTTTTTTTTTTTTTTCTTTTTTTTTTTGAGCCCAGGGGTTTGGGGCCAGCCTGGGCAACATTATGAAAAGTAAAGTGGAGGTCCGGGAATTTGGTGTCACCGTTGGGAGAGGGAAAGCCTTAGTGGGTTTTGGAGAAAACTTCGTTGGGGTCACTGTCTTAAACACCGAATGGAAAAGAGCACTAGAGGAGCGTGCCCACTGCCTCGCGCTTACTGTAACTGTCTCTGCAGTGAGCACTTCCTAAGGATAGCGCACCCAAGCACAGGGACGGTAACAAACGAGATGTAGGCCAGAGAAACTCAGGGCATGAGGGCGTCGCACAGGGAAGCAGAGCAGTTTAGCACAGCCCTGTGTGATCATTGCCTCCCGGTGCCCTGGAGAGAGCCTGGCGTGGCTCCGCAGAGAGCTGGTGCTCCTTGAGCGTCTCCAGGTCTCAGCACCCTTCCCACGCCGCTTCGTGGAGCAACTGTAGTTGAGAACGCCGTGCTCTGAGTGTCCCACCTTTCTTTTACGCTTGGGCCCTCCCACGCCTGTGTCCCAGAGCAGTTCCTGGAGAGGCAGGGTCCTCGGGGTGCGGCCTGTGAAGCCAGCCCATCTGGGGGGCAGTGTTCTCTTCCTGATCCTAGTGCCCGACCACGTTGAGCAAGGTAGGAGGAGGTCGGAGATGCAGCTAACACTTAGCAGGCCAGTCCCTGGAGGGACGAGACACGGAGGGCTGGGTGTGACATTAGCTCCTGGCCTCTTTGGCTTCCCCCGTCCCCAGGTGAAGGTGATGCGCAGCCTGGACCATCCCAATGTGCTCAAGTTCATCGGTGTGCTGTACAAGGATAAGAAGCTGAACCTGCTGACAGAGTACATTGAGGGGGGCACGCTGAAGGACTTCCTGCGCAGTGTGGTGAGCATAGATCCCACAGTCACCAAGAGCCTTAGAACACTGTCAGAGAGTCACATATACTCCTACTGTCTTGGAGCCTTGAAGGCCTTAGGGGCCTTGCCTTGACCCCAGAGGACCATGCTGGGTGGAACTGGGTAGAGAGACAGGGAGGGTTCGCCGTGCTCACCCATGGAACCACAGCCTCTGACATACATCCCTCCACCCCGCAGGACCCATTCCCTTGGCAGCAGAAGGTCAGGTTTGCCAAAGGCATCGCTTCTGGAATGGTGAGTTTTCCCAACAGCCCTGCCAGCACAGGAGTGGGGAGAGCTGTGCTTGAGGAGAGCACTAGAAGGTAGACACCCCGCCCCGGGCAGCTTGTGTGACTGAGTCATTCGGCAACTGTTGACCTTTGCTCACTGTGCTATGGAAGTTGTTCCCAGACCACTGCTTTCAGCCACCTCCCGATTCCCAAAGGGCTCCAAATCTTTAAGGGCAAACTGAAAAGGCGAACTGTCGTGTGAGGCAGTCTGACCCTGGTATTGCTGAGGTGTCCAGGTGCTGAGGGCCCTTGGAGCAAGCAGAGCATCTCACAGCCTAGGAAATCAGAGAGGGAGGAAATGAATTCTAGATGAGCTCTGAAAGATGAGTCAGAATTAGATAAAAGTTGCTGTTGGCAGAGAGGCCCCAGAGTGTAGGTGATGATCACAGTAAAAATCTGGAAGGAGAGAATCCAATCCTAGTCATGAAAACAGCTGACAGTTACTAAGCTCTGTATACCAGGCACTCAGGTAAGGGATTAGCACACAGGAACATGTTTTTGTTTTTTTTTTTTTGCGGTACTAGGGATCGAACTCGGGACCTTGTGCTTGCCAGGCAAGCACTTATTCCACTGAGCTATATCCCCAGCCCTCACAAACATGTTCACTCCTCACAAAAACCCTGGTTTCCAGATAAAAAGCCGAGGCTAACAGGAACACACTGGGAGGCTTGGCTAGTCAGTCTGATGCCTACACCTGAGATTTACCTCCTGCTGCTCACAGGGGCTCTGTGTAGAACGGAGCAGTCATAGTCTAGAACAGTAGATTGGAAGTTCTAAATATTTTGCAAGATCAAAAACAGAACTACAGAAGCAACTGCCTCGGACTCTTTAGTTGCTATAACTAATATCAGACCGATGGAAGAGCTGACCCAGAAGATGGAATCTGGAGAGTCCTGTCTTCCTCCAGAAGAGAGGGACCAGGTTCCAGCAACGCCCCAAATAACAAAGACAGAACAGGATAATCCTGGTTTCAAGTTACAGATCTCCTCCATCCCTAGAATAAGCGGAATACCAGAAGTGCACAACACAAAGCTTATCACTTCTGTTCAGCGTTCAACAAGGATCAAGCGAGCCACGTCCCACCACCCAGAAGTGCCGCAGAGCACGATTTGGCAGTGGCTCCTCTTGCCGAGCTATGGGAAGAGATAGAGCACTTTGTATTCTGTATGTATAGACAAAGCCTTGCCTATAACATTCGGGCTGGAAACCACTGAAGCATAATTTCTTCATGCTTTAAAAAAAAAAAGTTCTTTTAGAGTCTCCATAAAACTCCTGGTCCACGTGACCTGCAAATAGCAAGCCATCGTGGATGCAAATTATGGACTCTTGGGATCTAGAAAACAATTCACTGGATTGACTCTCAAATTTTATATTCCCATAGAAAGTCTTCAGTTCATGTGTTTAAGACCATAGTTTGCTACTGTCACAGCATCTCTGCTGACAAGGGTAATTGTTGTCCTTTCTGGCCCAGGTCTCCTAAACAAAACACAGCCCTAGATTGGGCTGGCCATCTAGCTTTTTATACCCAAACCTAATTTTGCGTTTATTATTCAGAAACAGTCAAGTTAAAACCAAGCGGATAAATGAGAAGGGCGGAGAGGGGGCGGTTGCTTCTTTACTTCTATTCTTTGCTCTGCAGAGAGGGTACAGCTGGCCTGAGAAGGCCGTGTGAGCCCCAGAGACTGACACATTTTGCTTTTTTTAACTCTCGGGGAAACTGTACTTGGAAAGGAAAAATCAGAGTCATTATGTAAATATAATGTATAGAAAAACCTAGTCAATACATTTCAAATTTCAGTTTAATATTT